>JAQBSW010000943.1:142500-158908 GCA_029291075.1 Eudiplozoon nipponicum
CAACACAAAATTCCAGAAATGTTTTGTTCAGAACTCAGAACATAGTTATTATCTACAAACTCTAGTTTGTGGTAATCTTCCAGGTTAACACAATGATTTTTTATTATATTTTATTTGGGTCTTGTACTAGTCCACCAGTCAGACTGAGAACTGATCAGGCTTGAATGCGTATAACACTACGACCATGCGATTGACTTCGACGCGACTGGCGTGTTTGTCGAGTAATGCCTGGGCCGGCACCGTCTGTTGTTCCAACTCCAAATGAGGCTCCACCGAATGTTGTGTCCATAGATTTGCTGCTGCCGGTACGACTTCCGACAGCGCCAAATTGAGACGTCTCAGCCGCCGTTTTGGCGCATTGCCGACACGTGCAACAGTAAACACAGTAAAGTAGCCTAGCACGAAATTTCGGCTCCCTGACGCGCAGAACGCAACGTTTTCTTCGCCAATTCAGCCATGAACAGCAGAAGCAGACGCACCCGATGAGACGAGCAAACCACGGCCATTTTGTTGACAGTTTTGTTATTTCATGCACAAATTCGTCAAAAAGCAGACACAAAGCTGCAGACATATGAAGTGCGCTGGCTAGGTAAGCAAAAACACACGCTGACCCCAATGTGACAGGCACTTCATATTCGTTCGCGAAATGCTTGGCACTCCTATCGAACAATAAGATGCTGAATATCACACTGAGTGCTGGGCAATACAAAGCAGCAGATTAGAAAACAAAATCAGGTGGTTTGATGCTGATTGTTTTCAAAATAAAATTCTATGCATTGTTATACTAGATTTCTGACAGAACAGACACAACTAAGAAGATAGAGATTCGTTTTCTATAAGACTAATACGTCGAATCACTGAACAACATTGTCACTATATAGGCAATACAATTTAACAATAATTGAGTGCGCGGGTGGTGGTAACAATTCTTTAAATCAAGTTTGCGAGCTTGAAGTAAACACCAATCCCATTGTATTTAACCAGTCGTCGAACAACATAACAAGTGCGTTGCGACTGGCGGTAGTTTTATTGTATTGTTCGACGACTGGTTAAATACAACGGGTTTGGTGTTTACTTCAAGCTCGAAATCTTGATTTAAAGAATATTGTCAATAATTTTGTTCAACGCCTCATAGTAACTAGAGCTGCTAATGTAAAGTTGTTTATGAAGACGAAATCATTTTCAGTTCATGTGCTACCATTCAAACCAAGACTTTTACAATAACTATTCAAATTGAACAACGGTTATATTGAATAGATTGGCTTGAGCAGCCAATACTTCCGTACAATTTTGAAAACTTAATTTTGATAGCCCTCGTGGCTATCTGGCCCGATATGATTAGTTACAAGCAACTCTGAAAACAAGGTTTCTGATGTGGTGATCCTCTGCAATACACAACTGTTAAGCCGAAAACTTAAGCTATACCAGTTTCACAAAAATGCAAGTCAACAATGGCGTGTTTTTCGATTGTGGTGTTACATTAGATTAAATTGGGTACGGAGAAATATGACATAAAGCAAAAATTAAGATAATTGCTTGAACAACCTTTAATGATCAACGGTCTTGTCGCGATCGCAGAATTTGACTTCTCCTTTCTTTTACCCGGACTCATCCTTCAAACTCGCCTTGTACCTTTCTATTTCAGCTTTCCTAACAGTTCGTAGAATTTGGCTGCATCAGTTACTAACTTTGCCACCCAGTTTTTCATAATAAAAGGAAGGTCGAATTGGAGTTAAAAAGCTTCAGTAAAAAATTAAATTTTGTATAAAACATGTTTCAGAGTTACTAAAATCAAGGTTTCGATTTTGATATAAACACCTGATCCATTAATTACTTACATATGTCAGTATAAACTAATAATTGTATAGTGTAGATAAGGCAATTTATCCAGTAGACCAGTTTAGGCCCGTCTGACTCGGAATGTGGTGCTGTAAACACTGAGCCACTTTGCCGCACACTACTCACAGTTTTTAGCTATATAATAAATAGTGTAACTCGGTTAGTCTGTTTTCTTTCATGTGGTGCTCATATGGCATCGATTTAGACCCAAATCTCCAACTAACCTTCCCCATCCCTTGATTGTTGAACAGACACCACCCTACACGTGGAAGTGGATTTGAAATGAACATTTATATAATTAACTGAGCATTGATCACGCGGGTGGTGATACCAATTACTATAATCAAGTTTGCGATCCTGTAATAGTTTATCATAATTGTCAAATCGAAAATTCTCGTCGGCTAAAGAAGAGAAAATTCCTTCATAGCTTACAAAATTAAATGCACATTTGGTAGAAATGCACAAGACTATTTTAGTAGTTGTAAATCAATGAAATAATTACGCCTACTATATTACTTTATTCAGGTATTGGTTAATAATAAAATAAAATATAAATATTTTATCCTGTAGAATTTACTAAACAATAATCGGTGCCACATCTAGCCGAACTGTTACACAACCTTGTACATAATTATTATTTAATTCAAGCTAGCAAGCTTGCGAAAAAAATAATCTAATTTGGTTTAACTAATTCCACAACACTGTATATCAACCATCAGTCGCATAAGCGGACGAGTTTTGACCTTCCTTGATTAACACATCTGTGCGACGTTGAACAGACTAAAAACGATCAGACCACAATGTAAACATAAGTTTAGGTGAATCAGTTATGTAGTCTCGCATAGTTGGTATTCAACTGGAAAGTCGGCTGCAATACTTCTATGCATTTCTGATTTTCTCAACGTTCAAAGGTAACTGCAGGTGGATCCCCGTTAGTCAGTTTCTCATTGTACCCTGATGATGACCATGACAGGCTCAAGAGCATGAGTAAAGGCGTCTGACGAGGGCTGCACTACGTTGTGGGACTGGTTGAACAAAATAGGACAGGTGTGTATCTCTAGTTCGCCTACTTAAATTATCTAAGCTTTCGAACTTTGATGTTTTCTAAGATGTAGTATTTACGATTGATTTAAGCATTTTAGACACTTTAAACTATTTAGCAATAAGTTTGGAACATTTTGAATCCTACTTCCTTCTATTACAATAGAGCATTGAATCTTCCATTTCAACGGCGTAAATCACGCCACGACGAGTTTCAGGAGCTAAATTTGTACAAAACTAACGTTTTGGTTAGCAGTGATATACATCTCTTTATAAGAAAACAGAGAACAACCATTACGAGCTGTTGTCTAAGGAATTGCGGCCAACAGAATATCAATAAAAGGAGACGTCTCCGTGAGCGTCTAGCCATTTCACGTCTTAGTTAGAATACGAATTGATTCCAACTCCGAAGGATACCGCTTCACTTCTATCAGTTATTGACATTCTAAAGGCTTTAATTATTGCATGAAACTATCTTAGATATTTCTGATGGCCTCCGACGCATTATATCGCTCTAAACAATAAAACTGTCGCAGTGAAGTTAACTGATTACATTTTTTAAAGGATTGTTTAGAACACTAAAAAGTAGTTTTAATAAGTGATGGTTTTGGTAAAATTGTGCTTCAAGAAGATAAAATTTTTATGATAAACAGACAGGAAAGCTGAAAAAGTCGAAAGCGGTCGCCAGGTGTACGAAACCGGGAATGTTACTGGCTGATTTATTTAGCTTCTAATGTCACTGAAAGCTTTCAGTATTTTTAATCTTCCTTAACAATAAATTCACCGGTCAATCTAATTTGAGGGAAACTATAAACACAAGCGTGTATACAGACATTTGTGCATTGTTCGAATTTTTGAACGTTATTATGATTATCAGTGGGCCACGAACAAAAGATTTATCAAAGCAAGCATTGATAGCGCGGATAGTGATAAATATTTTTAAATCAAATTTGCGACATTGAAAAGAACACCAATACCATTGTATCTAACACCTCGCATAAAACAGTAAAACCTCCGTCAGTCACACATACGGACGCATTCACACCTTCCATGATCATCATCGGTGTACGACGGAAAAATTTGATATGCGATTCTCACCTCTAGTAATGAAGCATACATTTTTATTGAATGAAAATTTCGGCTGCACAATTTGTATTTAGCCAAAAAATTACTTTCTGTAGGTTTTTCCAGGTGTATATAGGTTTTACAATTAAGCAATCATTGATTGTGCTATTGATGACAATAATTATTTAAATATAGTTTTTAGCTTGATATACACACTAATCCCATTACATCTAACCAGTCGCATAGCGTTGAAAAAATTACCGTCAGTCACAAGTGCTAACGCGTTTCCACCTTCCAAGTGCGTTGCGGCTGGCGGTAGGTTTGTTATGTTGTTCGACGACTGGTTAAATACAATGGGGTTGGTGATTACTTCAAGCTCGCAAACTTGATTTAAAGCATTGTTACCACCACACGCGCAATCAATTATTGTTAAATTGTATTCCATGTTTATCATTTGAAGTAGTTCATCTGACTTTCCATGTTAAGTGAAACTAGTTTTATACAATGGGATTTGTGAATAACTCACACTCGCAAACATGATTTAATGAGTTGGTCAATTGCTTTTTTCATCGTCTACATTAACAACTAGGTTATAGGACATAATTCTAAAGAATATTTAAGACAAGTCGCTTATTATGGCATTAAATTACAAAAATAATATATTAAACCATCCTATTTAAATTTCTTCCATTTTCTATTTAGTTTCATATTTAAAATTGTGCCAGACCCCTAAATGTATTTCTCGCTACGTGCAATTGATGTCTCAGAATCCACGTTAGTTTAAAATGATATCAAACTATAGAGACTCATATTTTACTTTCATGTTATAAACAAGTCATTGGTCAACATGTTTTCGAGGAAAATCATGACGTCACCCAATGAAACATGTATGCGAGACTGTTAGAGGTGAGAGCTGCCTATCTAAATTTGATTTCCATATATATTCAATGCGGTTTGATCCTCGAAAGTCAGTTTGCCGTCGTACTCCGATGATGATCATGGAACGTCGAAACGCGTCAGTGTGTTGCGGCTGGCGGTAGTTTTGTTATGTTGTTCGACGACTGGTTAAATATAATGTGATTGTTGTTTACTTCAAGCTCGCAAACTTGATTTAAAGAATGTGTTACCACCACCCGCGCAATCAATTATTGTTAAATGTACTAGTGTTGTTGGCTCTTACTTAAAAGTCAGCAACAAACACGCAACGCATATTTACATGAGATCAAACATCCTGAAAGCATTAGTCGTGCTTGAACCAAATTTCAACTTTATGCACAATGTCTAATACAAAATTGCATATTAGTTAGCTATCCATAACCATGAATACCTATATTTATGCGTGCCCTAACATGTGCTTCCGCTTCGTTCTTGTGCAATTTATGAATGTGTTACTCATTAATTCTCAATGCTTCTATTAATTAACTTTTCAAGGAATCATATACTTCAGTCTAAAATGAGGTCAAGTAGTAAAAATTGCCTTTTGTAGAGCACTTGTTGTATAAACCTGTTTTTTTCAATAAGGTTATGCTTCAATAAAAAATTACTTCGCATTTTTTCCTAACATTCTGCTATGTCTATTTTTTAATAATGTTTGCGAACGTGATTTAATAAATGGTTATCTCAAAGTAAATGATAAAAATTAGAAAAAAAATAAACCATGCACGTATGCAATTTCACTCAAACTACTCAAGTTGTACTTGTATCAACTTATTTAATAACAATTGCTGTCATATCATTAAATCGATTGGATCCTCAAGCAATGTTAGAGCAACACTAAAATGCGTCATTTCTCATGGTGAGTATAAAACAGATAATCTTACTTATGTAAATGGTAAATTTTTATTATTATTTATCATTATTTACTTAGTTGGATGGACATATCTATTGGTGACATACAAAAACGTTACACGCAACGGTCTTGTTAAAGGTCAGTCAGAAGTATAAATGATATGGCTAGAAGAAATATCGCACTTGCATCATTCGTTGCTTTTTGAGAATGTGTGATGATTGGTAAACGGCAGATGGTAGACGCCAAAAGCTGCTAAAATATATTAAAGGCACATAACCACTAGAATTCAGCATGTGCTAGTCACAACACAGATCAGGTTATAATGCAAGAACGTACTGGCCAGAATTTGCCGAGGACAGGACTCGAACCTGGTCACGACTGCTTCGGAATCTGGTGCTACAACCGTTGAGTTACTCTGTGCGGCAGGGTGACTCAGTGGTTATAGCACCGGATTCCGAAGGGTTTTGAGTCCTGTCCGAGGCAAATTCTGGCCAGTACATGATGTGTTACCAATAAGAACGAAACCGGTCTACTGGATGAATTGCCTTTTCTTCACTATACAATTCTTAGTTTATACTGACATATATAAGTAATTAATGGGTCAAGGTGTTTATATCAAGACCGCAACCTTGATTATAATAATTGTTATCACCGCCCGCGCAACCAATGTTCGTTCAATTATATAAATTCAAGAACGTGTCAGCACTTGATTTCAAAAAGCACCAAGCTCCTTCTGCATATAGCACCCTGCGCAACCTGCATGTTACCATTTATACATGCTTAGATGACCTTGATAATAGAAAGTAACTGAACGTGGTCCAGGAAATTTGAAATATTTAACGTTTCAGGAATTAGCTCAAGGCAGCTTCGACGCAGCTTCCAGAAACAGAAACCGAAATTAAACGAACCGGTGCGATTTAAGCGAAAATCATTTGAATTCACGATTTTTCAATTTTAGGCATAAACGCTAATTTAAATTTTTTTAAATCTCTCAATAATACTTACCTGACACAACCAAGACTTCGCCACCTGAATGAAAGTAGTAGAGACGCTTCGGCATCTGCGAGACAACTTGCCCAGCAAATGCCAGCAAAATGCCCAATAGACCAATCAGCAACGAGATGAGAATAACACAAGCAGACGCCGTCTGCCAAGCTGAATTAGCAAAGCACATTAAAATAGCCAAACAAAGGAGTAAACTAAAGATTGTATAAAACCAAGGAGTTTGCGTGTTATTACTTTCAATTTTGGTAGGCTAAATCAGATTGAACAACAAAAAGGGCTTACACGAAACTGTTTGACATTTTTGTAAAACATACTGGCCAGTCTTACAGTTCGGCTGCTCATCAAATAAATGCCTGGCTTTAGACACATCGAATAGAGCCTCTGAACTTGGGTCTTGAATGCGAAGACCCTACGAGTATATCTTGGATATTTATAACGAAAGGCTTTGCAAATGACAATTTGGCAATAATGCAAGGTTAAATCATACACACGCATGCATTACCTGCTTACTGGTAGATTATTAATATTTGCAGACGTCCTTTATAAAGTGAGCGTCTTATTTATTTCCATTATTACCAGGATATGTGTGGTTGAGTCCTAACATCAGCTGCCACTGTTGAGCAACAAGTGATCCCGAAACGACTTCTTCAACGCGATTAAACCATTTTGTTTTGCTTAATTTGATTCATCTACCTGCTAGTATTTACGGAAATTTGTTTTTATTTACGACATGCAAAAATATAACTATGTCTCAGTATTAATAGTATAAATAGGTCAACATCTAACAGAGCTTGTAAATGCAAAATGGTCCAAAATTTGCAAATACAATTTGGCTAAAGTTTCATAATATTATGAATAAATGTGTACAAATTAAAAAAAATAATTTATATATCTCTAATTTGAATGGCAGAACGCAGTTGCCGTTCACAAGTTAATAGTAAACATTTCGATTTCAGTATCCAAATCGTTTTCATATAAGGCTTCAAATTCATATTATCTACTTCTCACACCAGTGGAACACAAGTATGTGACAGTCCTATATAAAATTCTATTTATAATTATGCATAATGGATAATTCTGTTTCATTCCCCTTCTCTTGTTATTTCAAAATAAAATAAGCATTTAAGCGTTTCACGCATTCAGACTGCAATAATTCATATGGACGTCGGTGAGATGCATTGGTGCTTTGAATTCATAACTTCGCTGAAGTTGGTTTCATCACAAAAATTTAACATTCATGAAAGAAACATAAAATATATTAGCAAAAATAAGAAATAAAATCGTGGCTAATACTGCAACACTTCTATCAAAATAGTATTATAATCCTTAGCTATATGCTATAGAATGAATGTTTTGTTTGAATGTAAAATAGTATATAAATAATTGAGCGTGACATTTTCGGTTAAATGAGTTTTGTTTAAAAGAATCCAATTTGTCTGTGACTGAATATTTCGAAAAGTTTTTCTTGTGTTATCCCTGACAAGATATTTTCTTCACAGTACCACTTTTCTCTTGAGAAATTACGCCTTCTCTTCTGAATACCTTTATCAGTCAACAGCTTGTCACACCAAATAAAGACAAAACAATAAGTGAGTAACGGTTGAGAAAGGGCTTTCCATAGGTATAACTATGAGTTGTCTAGCTTCTTTTAGATACAACGAAATTGTTATCATGATTTCGAAAAACTTTAATTGCAATTCTTTAAAAAAACATTTAAAAATGCATAGCATTGAGTTACTTAAATTAGCATACTTAATTTCAAAATTCTGAAATTTTAATTTAGAGAAGATACGAGCAGAACATGACTAATATTATCGCCCATAACTAGGCACATCCTCGGAAACTTATTGTCCTTTTAAGTAAAAATCAAGAGAACCTAATTGAATCAGCACTGCCTAATTGCAGGATTGCTGCTAAGTTTAACTTTTAAAATGTTCCTTCAATACAATAAACATTAATCCGCGCATTTTATGCTTTTATATGTACAGTATAGGTAAACGTGCTCTCAGCTGCACGAATCGTCACGTTTTGACATTTCTTAATTAGTGTAAGCTTTCCTGACTTTATGTATGCGACGCGGTTAAAGCCAAAGCAGCAACTTGAACTCTTCTCCTAATTGACTGAATTTTGGTTCCGCAATTTGTTCATTATAAGTTTATTTATTGTAGTTGTCGCCTATGTGTAACCGACTCACACTCGTTACTTTTTTCCGATCTGCAAACTACCGAGTAAGCATACCCTCTTGGAGCTCGATGTAGTATGTCCATTTTTAATTCAGGTAAACATGGTTTTACAGATTTTCTCGGGACGTTCCGATTTATATTTTCAGCCTCATTACAACTCAAAGCACAATTTCAAAACAAAAAAATGAAATTAAGCTGGGGGTTCCGTTAGGTAACAGTCGATTCCGGAATAAAGAAATCGAAACCTCCCGAGAAAGGAAATAATGAACTAGTTTTAACTTCTTTTCTTTTAACAGCTTAAATAGAACGATGTGCCTTTTTGCATGGGAGTTACAATATTAGCTTAATTGTACGACAGTGAACATTGAAAATGAAATTGAGGTCTATTGAAATTCTATTTGATGTTGATGTTGCATGAGAGTTGCTGGAAAAAGTATTGATAGTGGCATTGGAATTGGGAAAACTAATTTAATTTATGAACATGTCAATGAAACAAAAGATGATATTAATTGATAAGGTTCACTTCCGTGAATTTGCCCATATTTAACGTCAAAAGAAACTGTGTATCAATAGTCATGCTGATATATTTAATAGATAACCGACTACGTTGAATGAAGTTTGTAGCTATTACTCTTGCGTTAATAGGATTCCCTAACATTTACTCCGTCGTCTGCATTGAAAAACAAAATCATTACCACAATTTAATACAGTGTATAAATGAAAATTCGTTTAAGAATTTTTTTCAATTTAAAATTATGCTTATCAAAGTAAGGCTTCTCCATTATTAGCCGGTATGTGTATACGTGTATAAGAAAATACACAATGTCACCTAAATACGTGCATTGTAGGCATGAAATACTGTATCGCCCATATTAAAGATATGCTTTCGTAAGTGATTAATATTTAATCGTTACATTAGCAAACAAATAATTAAGATTAAATGAACATTTATTGCGCGGGCGGGGATAACAATTACTTAAATCCCGGTTGCAATTTTGATATAAAAACCATTTAGATTATATAACTACATTTGCCAGTACATACTAAGCATTTTATTATGCCGCAGGCTGGCTCAGCGGTTAGAGCAACAGAATTGAAACCAGATGAGCCCAGGTACGAGCCGAGTCCGCAACAAATTCTGAACAGTACGTGAAGAGTTCCCAATAACAAAGAAACTAGTTTACAGGCTTAGAAGCTTTGTCTACATTAAATAAGGCTTAGTTTGTACTAAAACAGAAATGTATATAAGGGGAGTGGTGTTTAAATCAAGCTCGTAAACTTGATTGAAGAACAAATAAGATTAAAGAAATAATAATTAGACTTTGTAGTTCATGCACAGAATAACTTATCTAGCAGAGAACAGGACTAACAAGAACGAAGCTATTAGATTGTTTAAAACAGAACTATGAATATAGTTAATTTAAAGATTTATTGCCTAAGATGTCTCACAAAAATGAGGAACATGTTCAAATTTGGAAAAAGAAGAGTGGAAAATCTTTTTCCAACGTCATCTTCAGACAAGCAGCAGATGAAGGGCTTCAAAGTGAAGGGACAAGTGAGAACCCATCAATCAAGGCCAATAATCGGAGCACCTGAAAATGTACAACATTCAAGATTTTACCGACCTACGAGTGCTATCAATTGTCCCGCACAAGAAAAATGCGGTCAAATCCACAACAAGAAGGACAGCACTGAGCAAAAAAGATGAACATTTAAGTCCTGATAATTTAAATAAATTATTATCACTTATTAATATATATGATAATTTTCAGAAAAACCGAGCTTCCGAAGATAAGAAGCAGGGAAGTTGAGAGAAAACTCAATAATTGCAACATTGCAATGAAAAATTGCAATTTTGTGAACGCAATGTAAATATCTTTTTCGTGTATCTATCGAAATACATATTAAAATAGACCTAAAATGTACTGCTCACGAATTTCATGGTGTGTTCTCATCGTTTTTGAAATAATTATTCCGTACAGCGTTTCCTACCATTTGTTACTACCGCGAGACGTAATTCACCTGAAGATGTTTAAACTGAAGTAGCATAAATTATATTTGCTGTAGATTATAACTCAAGCGATTATCTTTATAATTCCGTTAAGCATTTGCCTTGGCCAAGTGTTATTCGTTTTTATTCGTCTCAGTTTATGAGATGGACCGTTTCGAATGAATAAACGGCCGTATTTGACTTATTAATGTGGCCATCCTTACGTTCAATTTTCTGCTCCCCACTTTTAACATGGATTGTTCATTTGGTCTTTATCACATACACTGCATTATAATCACGATAAAGAATTTCATAAACACCAAATATATCTAATGGTGCGATCTTCGCCATTTGATTACGAATCAAGCTGTGTTATGTAAAAGTTTATTTTAATGCAATTCTTCTTTTATATTTCGCAGCGAAAGTTTTCGATTTCCTTCCCAACTCCGAATCAAGAATAACTATTACCTAGTATGTATTAGGTGTTGCGAACCTAGTAACAAATTAGATAAACCAAAGGCAGCATGAACGGAAAGTATAATCTCATGCACATTCGTTTCGTGCTTACTGGCGACTCATCAGTAGGAGCCGGTATTACGCCCTTTAACCACTATATATTTGGTGAAGAATGTGGAATAATAGGACGGTACAATCTCCTAGACGAATGTGTAAACCTGTAATAGTGAAGCTAACATCATATAAAGTCAACGACAATGCGACTTCAGCGCTAACTCACACTATATAATATATATACCGAGTCTGTAAAGGATACTAACACTATGGCTATTGTGTTAGTAACCGATACCAATATTGTTGTACCGAAAAGGTACATGGTACTAACACTATGGTTTCCGAGTCGGTACATGGTACCAACCTGATGGATATCAATTTATGCTGTAGTTCACCGAAATTGAGAATTACAACAATTTCTGAACACCTGTTACTCCAGTAAATCCATACACTCTGGCCTTGATCGATATCAGTTATCACATTTCGCGGTAAGCATGACATCATTCAATTCAATATATGACAGTTAAATACTGTTTGTTGCGAAGAACTAATATATATGCAAGTATGTATTAGGTGTTGCGAACCTAGTAACAAATTAGTTCAGTTGTGACCAGAAGGATAAACCAAAGGCAGCATGAACGGAAAGTATAATCTCATGCACATTCGTTTCGTGCTTACTGGCGACTCATCAGTAGGAGCCGGTATTACGCCCTTTAACCACTATATATTTGGTCGAAGAATGTGGAATAATAGGACGGTACAATCTCCTAGACGAATGTGTAAACCTGCAATAGTGAAGCTAACATCATATAAAGTCTACGACAATGCGACTTCAACGCTAACTCACACTATATAATATATATACCGAGTCTGTAAAGGATACTAACACTATGGCTATTGTGTTAGTAACCGATACCAATATTATTGTACCGAAAAGGTACATGGTACTAACACTATGGTTTCCGAGTCGGTACATGATACCAACCTGATGGATATCAATTTATGCTATAGTTCACCGAAATTGAGAATTACAACAATTTCTGAACACCTGTTACTCCAGTAAATCCATACACTCTGGCCTTGATCGATATCAGTTATCACATTTCGCGGTAAGCATGACATCATTCAATTCAATATATTACAGTTAAATACTGTTTGTTGCGAAGAACTAATATATATGCAAGTATGTATTAGGTGTTGCGAACCTAGTAACAAATTAGTTCAGTTGTGACCAGAAGGATAAACCAAAGGCAGCATGAACGGAAAGTATAATCTCATGCACATTCGTTTCGTGCTTACTGGCGACTCATGCGTAGGAGCCGGTATTACGCCCTTTAACCACTATATATTTTGGTGAGGACTGCGATGCATTGTCTTTCACCTTGGTATAAAATGGAAAAATATACCGGATCTTTATGAACGTTAAAAACATTCACAACTGTTTCTTTATATTATTAGGTTTACGGGTATGGATTAAATGTTGTAGGTGATCTTCAATGATACGAATATTACTAACACTATCCAACTCAATGTGAAAACCGTCTGCTGAACAATTTCGCATTGTCCTATTGCACAAAGTCTTAGCTAAGTCCTTTTCTCTTTCAGTTGACATTAGCTGTTGAAATTCAAACTGTTCACGTTTTATAGTTTTATCTGCACAATGTGCAATAAGTTTCTCGTTGGATCGACACATCCATGGAAGTTGTATAATTATCCACTTTGTTTTCAATTGTAAATAAATGATTCGTATGCCATTCTTTAAAATTACTAAGCAGTTTTTCAGCATCAACACGGCTATCAAAAACCAAAAATATATCAGCATAACGATTGTATAATTTTACTTTCTTCAATAATTCAATTTCCTATCATTCAAACGTGTAGATTGGTATATCAGTCAGGATCTGAGCTAAAGCCGATTAAATTCATAGGATGTCCATTTTTCCGTATAGTTTTCCATTAAAAACTAATTAAATATCTAAACGACAATAATTAAATATTCTTGCGAAACGCGCATCACTCAGTTTAAACTTTGGGAAATTATCCCGAACTAAATGATACATAAATTCAATATTTTTCTCTATAAGGCATGGTTAGATAAGGATCCCAAATATAACGAACACAACCCAATGTTTTTTTCTATTCGATTTCCCTAACTTTACAATAAATTTGAAATTATCTTTCAAACTGTATTCCAGTCAAGTATAACGTATAGGTGACTTATCGGGCTGAGAGCCTATTATCTTATTTTCCATGCCATATCGATGCAGGGGAGGGTTGATCCATTATTGGTAAACTGGTGTCGTGCTTCAAAGATGGTCACGGAAGGTCGAAAGGCGTCAATAATGGAAATTGGTTAAAAAAGGATTCGTGTGTATTTCAATCTCACAAACTTGATTTAAAGAAATTTTTCACAGCCAGCTTAATCAATTGTCGTTTACTTTAAAAAAATTATTTGTGGCTATAGTTGCAAAAATGTTAAGTCCGTGACCGCATAGAAATTGTGTAGATGGAATCGTGAGTCTTTATAACGTTTAAAATTTTTTCAGTCAGTTGATCGTCGAGATCAAATAAAGACCACGATAGGTATTGCTATGATGTGAGACTGGTTAAATACAATGCTTGCAAACTTGCTATATAGAATATAAAATTAATACTTTCAGCCTTGCAGCATAGTAAGATCTGCCACCATTTACCCACTATGAAACAAATTCATATTCCAAGGTCGTATCTAGAGCATGACACCAAATTGTCATAAGAGAATTAAACTAGAATAAGAAATATAATCAAAACTATGGTTTTCGCTATGTTTAAATGACCTGATAGTGAAATATTGCGCGGGTTATTCAATAATTGGGGGTTGTTTACATAAAGAGGTAGCAAACTTTATTTGAAGAATATAAAATTCAGTTTCTCCAGCTGTGCAGTAATGTAAAGCTTGCCGCCATTTACCATTCTGACACAATTTAATCTTCCACGATCGTCACCATAGCATGACGTCAAAGCACCTTATGGGAATTAAACCGGAATGTGAAATATAATCAAAATAACGGTTTTCGTTATTTTTGAATGACGGTCATTTTGCCATGTTGTTTAGATAGTTCATTGAATTGGGATAGTTTATATGCAAAGGTAGAAAACTTGATTTGAAGAAAATAAAATTCAGTTTCTCCAGCTGGGCAGTAATGTAAAGCTTGCCGCCATTTACCAATCTGACACAATTTGCACCTCCAACATCGTCTCTAGAGCATGGCGCCGAAGTGAATCAAGAGAATTAAACTGGAATGAAAAATATAGTCGAAACAGCGGTTTTCAGTATGTTTAATTGACGTTAGTTTTGCCATATTGTGTGGATATTTCAATGAATGGGGATACTTTATATACAAAGGTAGCAAACAAGATTTGAAGAAAATAAATTTTTATTTCATGAGCTTCGTAGTGATATAATATTTGCTGGTATTCACCACTCTGATAAAGCAAGATTTTCCATGGTCTTGACCAAAGTATGACGCCAAAACGTCTTAGGCGATTTACAACTGAATGCGGCATATAATCAAAATAACGGTTTTCGGTATGTTTGAATAACGGTAGTTTTGCTATATAGTGCGGATAGTTCAATGAATGGGGTTACTTTATGCACAAAGGTAGCAAACTTGATTTGAAGAATATAAAATTAAAGTTCTCGAGCAGTGCAGTGAAGAATAATAATAAATTTAGCCACACTGACACAATTTGAACTTCAATAGTTGCCACCAGAGCACAGCGCCAAAGCGAGTTTAGGTATTTAAACCTAAATGAAAATTATAATCAAATGAACGGTTATCAGTATGCGCGAACGACGGTTGGTTTGCCATATTATGTGGTTAGTTTAATGAATTGAAGATTTGTTATCAGCATATGTGAAATCAATCATTATTTTATTGTTGTTTCAGGTATTTCTTGACAACTATCGAATGAATTCACATAGGACAAAATTATACGCCATAATCAGTGTGAACGGAAGGTATAACCTCGTGCACACATGCGTTTCGTGTTTAATCGCGATACTTTGGTAAAAGAGGTCAGTACGTCCGAAGCCTACTATATCTTTTATCAAGTAGTGTTGAACAGTTGGACAATGCAAGCTTCTATACTTAGGTGTATTGCCACTGTAACGGAGTCAAGTTTATACAATGTCCGCGATAATACGACCTCGAAGCTAGCGCACAGTACAATATTACACACATAATAATACACACACATAATAATATTGATAATACACACATAATAATAATAATAATACACACACACACACACACACACAATAATAATAATAATACAATATTAATAATAATAATAATAATAATAATAATAATAATACACACACACACACAATAATAATAAAAATAATAATAATAATAATAATAATAATAATATGATATTTTTTTTTGAAATGCGAGCTTTAATAAAATTCATTGTACCCTTCTTATGTGCAAAAACAAAAAGAAATTTTATCAGATATAAGAAAATTTTCTTTCTCATGGTCTTCTCAAATATCTACTCATGAACATATCTTTATATATAAATTGGAAAGCAAAACAAGATAGAAATATGTGAACATAGAGAGAGTGTGGAAAATAGAAACCAATCAAATTGCGTGCGTCACATCCAGTTCAAGCTCAATGCTTGTACGTGCTTCTTCTGCTTACATAAATCCGGCTGCAATTTGTTTATCCATAAGGCTTCGTATGTGGCTAGCTCCCTTTTGTTTCTGCATTTAGTAATTACTTTGAATGCTACGTCTGGAGAACATACGTGCGTTGTTTCGATGATGTGTTGCGCAATAGCAGACGTGTATTCACCATTTGATTTAAAACAGGCGTTCAAGTTGCAATGTTCTCTCATTCGAGTAATTAACCGTCTGGTCGATCGGCCTACGTAAGTTGATCGACAACTTGCGCATGTATATTGATAAATAATATTAGATATCGACATTAACGGCTGTTTCTC
>JAQBSW010000944.1:0-158896 GCA_029291075.1 Eudiplozoon nipponicum
AAATTAATAGAAACAAAAAAGACTGTACTAGAAAAATGACCAAAGTTTCTAAATTGAGGACTACTCGTTTCATAACATAACGAACATCAATAGACATGACTGGTAAACTGAAATTAATGCTCTGAACATACAAAAATGAAATTACCGTAAACATAGCCGGGCGACAGATATGTGACCTTTAACGTAATAATTCGGCACAATTTGTTCTCGACTAAAAATATCATTAACAAAACTACATTTAATTCATGAACAAAACATTTAGCATCGTTCGCCAAATGTATAAAACTTATGTAGCGAAACACTTGTTGACTGAACTTGTGATCATAAAATTGTGCTCAGTGGTTAGAGCACCAGATTCCGAAGCAGACATGCTCAGTTTCGAGCCCTGATCGCGGAAAATTCTTGCCAGTACGTGGTGAGTTCCCAATAAGGACGAAACCGGTCTACTGGATGAATCGCCTTTCTCACACTATGCAATACTTAGTTTATCCTAAAATATGTAAGTATTTCATGGGTCAGGTGTTTAAATAAAGTTCGGAACCTTGATTATAGTGAATGTGTCAATAAAGTTTGTGAATAGGAAATTTGTCATAATTTAGATACGAATTGCGCGTAGATCTTCGTTAGTCAGTTTCCCATCGTTCTTTGGGGATTATCATGCAGGCATGTCAGCATGTTTTGTTGACAGTACTTTTGTTATGTTGTTCCACTTGTTATATATAATTGGTTTGGGGTTTATCTCAAGCTCACAAACTGGTTTCCAAGTGGTTTTGGGGCCTGTTTCTCATATGCAGTTGTTATTTCAGGTAAGCCGAAATCAGCGGTGCACAATCATGTAGAATAGAAATTATTTCAGTTATATGCCAATGAATTTAATCTAAGAGTAACAGATACGTAACAGTGCCCATTAAAAAGGACTTGGAATGTGTGGAAATTGCGTTGAAGACAAATGATTTCTGGTACATAGGCGACTAACGTGCAGATTCTCTTATTTAAGCTGTTTGGGTCAAGCGCAATTTCTGCTTTAATTCATTCTTTGTTCTCATTTTAAAATCAATCCTTGGAACCCGTATACATCCCATCAATACAACAAAGAATAACGTAAAAAAGGATTTTGTTATTCTGTTTTGCTGTGATTAAAAATGTCCGCGAACGCACAAAGAAAGTCGCATGAAAAAGCATAAAGTTAACTCCAGAGTTTGAAAACAGTCATTACGATAAACCTGAGGAAACAAAAATGACAAACCAACAGATGGGGACACGTTTTGACCTTTTTGTTCATCAACAGAAAATGACGAGAAACTGAAAAACTGAGGTGAAAACAGCAACATATAAATAAATATATTAATAAAATATATAATTAAATAAATAAATAAATACTTAAATTAGTTAATAAGTTTATACATATAGTTATTTTAAGAATCACACGTAAGTCGTTCATACCTATCAGTCCCACAAAATTAACAAAATTATTATGACCTTTCTACTAGCAATGATTACTTAGTTCAATAACTGAAGCACGTGGCGAAAGTTGCTGAAATATTTTTGATTGTGAATGCATAGAATTTGTTCGCTAAATGCCTTAGTCGAGTACAATATCTGTGTAACTAGAAAGGAGCGAGAAACGCGTTTCAGCTCGTCAAAAAATTGCACATGCGTTGCGGTTTGATCGCCAACAATCATTTTACCGCCGTGCTGTTTTTTGATGAGCGAGGAAGGTAGGCACATTTCATTACGCGTAAATGTCGATAATGTTAGTGTGATGGGCAACTAAATATGGCCTATTGCATATTTCATGCAAGAAAACTGGATTCCAATATCTTCCATCATCACTCGCGAAATCAATAATTGTTTCATCGAATAATCTTGGAGATTTTAAACGAAGCTGGTGGCGGTTAACTTGGTTCGATCTTCGCACTACCGATAGCCGGTCTAAGTCGACTATGATGGTGCATTAAAACACACGTGCCTTTCTGGGCTATTGATTTTTCTTGAATGGTTGCGCAGTGCGAGGGTCACACCTTGATTCCCTTGTGATCTGCTTTCGCGGGTTGTCGCTTTGCACAAAAATTTACCTGCCTTTCACACACACATATACACGTTCTCCCTTATCTGTCTATCAAATGTTCAGTCAGTAGGGGAAAATTAATTAATTAATCCAACTAATCAATTAACAAATTTATTTATTTAGAAGAAAAAGTGTGAAACACAATTTGAACAGTATGCAGAACACAGACGTCAAAGACCAACGTTTAATATTGACAGCAGACAGTGACATGGCTAAATGCGCAATGAATTCCATATTTTGATATCAGTTACATCAAAATCCTGCCTATCAAGATACGTCACCAAGCATGAACATGCAGAATTTATACCTGCCAAACTAATTATAATATTTTATTTTCTGCACTGGTTTAAGCACAAAACACATGTACACATGAGATTATATCATTCGTTCACAATGAATTTGGCATATCTTTTTGGCCTCCTTTGAATTAATTTGTAACTAGTTGCGCAACACCTATTTTACTTGAACACAGGCTGAGTTCAAGTTAGATACTGTTTGGTGCAGAGAAGAAATATACATGCAATTGTGTATTAGGTGTTGCGCATCTAGTAACAAATTAGTTCAATTGTGACCAGAAGGATAACCCAAAGACAGCATGAGTTCCAGTTGTTTTCTTTTCTTTCTTTGAATCAAGAATGAGAGCTTGAAGTAAACACCAATCCCATTGTATTTAACCAGTCGTGTCGAATAACATAGAAAACTAATGTGCCATTTGTATGTATGTATGTATTTAAGCATGAATGTATGCATATGAAAGTATGTTGGTATGTATATTTTGATATTTATGTTAATTTATATATATATATATATATATATATATATATATATATATATATATATATATGTATTTCCTACCAACTAATGTATAAGTGAATGTACGTGTTTTTGAATTTGTGTATTTTAATATTTTACCACCGTATGATTATAGTGGCAATTGAAGTTCTACTTGTGTAAATGCGTTAAACTAACGGGAGTTTTTCTTGGTTTTGAGTTTTTTCTCTAGACCACAAATTGAAGTATTTGAGTGTGAATTTTTTGCAACTAGTGAAATGGAACTAGCTATGATTGACGCAGCTTCGCCACGTTTTGCGACTGGTTAGATACAATAACGTTTATGTTACAATGAAACTCGAAGAACAGATTTAGAACATTTGTCATGAAATATTTAAATGAATGATGTGGGCTTGAGACAAAAAAAATATACAAAAATATATAAATACGCTCGCCACTATAAACTAAGAATAGTATTGTGTAGAAAAGGCAGTTCATCCAGTAGACCCGTTTCGTCCTTGTGAGGAACTCGTCAAGTTCCATCCAGAATTTTGCCGCGGGCATGGTTCGTACCTGGGTATGTTCGCTTAGGAATCTGGTGATCTAATCATTGAGCCACCTCAACCAACACTACACAAAATTTTCAGTTATATAATGACAACTTCTTCTTGGCTATCTTTTTCTTTAGATGGAGTCTTTAGGGAATCCCTTTAACCATAAAGTTCCAACTAACCATCACCAATCTGCCATTATAGGACAGACACCACACCACATGGGGAAGTGGTATTGAAATGAACATTTATATAATTAAACAACATTGGTTGCGCGGGCGGTGATAAAAATTACTATAATCAAGTTTGTGATATTAAAATAAGCATCTGACCTATTTATTATTTACATTTTTCAGTATAAACTAAGCATTGTATAGTGTAGAAAAGTCCATTCATCCAGTAAGTATGTATTAGGTTTTGCGAACCTAGTAACAAATTAGTTCAGTTGTGACCAGAAGGATAAACCAAAGGCAGCATGAACGGAAACTATAATCTCATGCACATTCGTTTCGTGCTTACTGGCACGACTCATCAGTAGGAGCCGTGTTACGTCCTTTAATCCCTATATATTTGCGTGAAGAATGTGGGATAATAGGACAATAAAGATCGTCGTCCTATTATCCCACATTCCTCACCCAAATATATAGTGGTTAAAGGGCGTAATACCGGCTCCTACTGATGGGTCGCCAGTAAGCACGAGCGAATAGTCACCAAAGATTACATACTTTTCCGATCATATACCTTGATTTATCCTCTATTCTAGATTCTAACCTATCCTTTATATATAATGCTCTTACCTTTCAATAATTATTGTTAATTTTAAAAGATGCATTTGTTTGCGCAGTGCTGTCCTTCTTGTTGTGGATTTGACCGCATTTTTCTTGTGCGGGACAATTGATAGCACTCATAGGTCGGTAAAATCTTGATTTTTTTAAATTCATCCAGTAGACCGGTCTCGTGCTTATGGGGAATTCATCAAGTAACGTGCAGTATTTTGCAATGGATTATATTTCGAACAAGATACCACATGGACTCAACCCGGAAGACGAGTTATACGATAACATGAGTTGGTTGATAAGGGAACAAATATTATGGCATTTGCGTCCTGATAACACAGTCCATAGTATTAATCTGCGATAGAAATGTACCACGGATTGAACTCCGTCCAAGGCGGCATCTGAACAATACCTAATACAATGCTTTGTTGATACTGAAAAATGTATATTTAATTGGATTAATGTTTATCTCGAGCTCGGAATTTTGCTCTAAATAATTGTTATCACCACTCGCGCGATAAATTATATTTTACAACTGACGGTAGTTTTGCCATGTTATTCGACGACTGGTTAAATAATTGGGATGGGTGTTTACTTCTAATATGCAAACTTGATTTAAATAAAAGAGCGTAATGAAAGTCTATTTTGAATTTCGATTGTCGGGAATTCAAGTTTTATAACAACTTGAACACGGAGGAATGCATCTGGCAATTGTGTCGCAGCTGATGCATAATTAATTAGAAACGTTGACGTTTATCAGTGGAATTTGGCTAACTGACAAACAAACCTATTCTCACACATGCCTCTCTCCCCACCGCACTTTGCTTCACCTAAGGACATGTAAAGCAGAGTTATGGAAATCTGCCCCACCTATTTTAACCATCGCGTCTAGCCAAACGGTCCAACCGTGAAGCAATCCATCGTTCAATTTCACATAACTAATTAGTCTGGCTTATTATTATTATTATTATTATTATTATTATTATTATTATTATTATTATTATTATTATTATTATTATTATTATTATTATTTATTATTTTATTATTATTACTATTATTATTTCTCCATGCTTCATTTTATCTTATAATCTATGTTGAATTTCACCTTGCGTTTGACAGATTTCATTTAAGCACCTATACACAATTTATAAATTGGTAATGAGGAGTGATATCAATGCAATTGGTTTTCAGTAGTTATTGTTTTTATTATTCCAAGCAATTAGCAGCTAATATTCTCAATAAGGAAACAAGCTGGTTCATACCAATCAAATAACACACACAAACACACATCGTAAAAATTGCCTAAGCTTAAACAATTAGTACAATAGTTTCGTTATGATAATTTTTCTGAGAAGACACCTATTAGGTCAATGTTGAAAGAAGAGTAAACCTCACTATAGTGTGGTTAATATGCATTTACAAAAAGAATAGATAACTGGCGTTATGTTTGCAGTGTCATGCAATTGAGGCAGAGCAGAGCAGACCTCGGTGACTGCGCTACAGGTACACCTGACAGCACGAGGAAACACACTCATGACCGGACAGACGTCTGTTTAATATGAACGAGACACTGTTTCAGTACCGGTCGACTGACATTTTCTGTTAGAATCAGTCTAGTTTTTCGCCAACAACATATCAAGTTCAACCGTGTGCATAAATCTGAAGAGTTCACACACTTGCTAAAACAGTGAGCTCATCGAAACAGATATTGGGCCAAGTAGAGTTTAGTGAGACACTCACACACACGGTAGGACAGACATAAAGCATGGTAGAGAAAGATAGTGAGATTAAAAATCGCTCCATGAATAAATTTTAGCTGATGAGAAATAACAATTAAAGGAGTTAACGATATAGAACATGAATAAACATTAAATTAAAGCAGCGAATTATACACATAATATTACACATTATATATATATATATATATATATATATATATTCACTTATTCTTAAATTAATGTGATTCATAATAGGAGATAGATGGTAAATTTGAAACTACGTAAAATATGATATTCTAAGGCAGTCGAAAAAAATTAACATTCAACAAAATAATGATATCTCAAATATCAACCAGATAATCCATTTTGGTTACGAAATGAATGCAAACTTTAAAGATGGGACTTAATTAAGCCTTAAAAATTAATTCTTTAATCTTGAAAAAGAAAACTTAAAGGAGGAAGGATAAAGGAATGGAAGACATATATATATATATATATATATATATATATATATATATATATATATATATATATATATATATATATAGATTAAAAGATTATTTTATAGATAATGAACTATACATGTTTAACAGGATGGAGAGATAATTAAATATATTGAAAGATTTATAAATAGGTAGATAAGTTGAAGGATATATAGTGTATTGATAGGCAGATCGCTACAGAGAGAGCGATGAATAAATATACATATAGAAAGGCCGTATGGCAGATAGACAAAAGATAAGTAGATAGATAGATATGTAAGTAGAGAACATATGTGATATATGGACATATCAAGTTATAAATATATATATATATATATATATATATATATATATAATTAAATAGATAAGCACAATTATAGTTAAGGTGAAAGAAAAATTAAAAGATAGGTAGATGGTTAAATAGAAAGATTGATTAATTTAAAGATTGATTATTAGTTGTATATGCGGATAGGTCGATAGGTACATTTATAAATAAATAGGTCGATATGATGATATATAAATCGAAAGTTAGATAGATGGACGGATATATGTATAGATAGTTAGAATGTAAATTAAAAAATAGATATATACTTAGCATATATATATATATATATAGATATATAGATATATAGATAGGTATATGGTTCGATATACAGTTCATATTTAAAAAATGATTTTTTGAATACACCATTTATATAACGAATGAAGGAATTTGTGGGATGTAAATTTCACCATTGAAAATAAATGCACAAAAGAATAGTCAAAACATTGGTTGTTTATCTAGAAATTCAACTCATATCCAGTTCGGAAGGCAAAACAATATTCAGTTTGGTCTCTCGTTTACCGGTCTGAGGCCAAAAGTTAGCTTACATTGAACTGCAGTGCATCGGAAATGCTATTTTCACTTTGACAGTACTCAAAATGGAGCGATAATTGATGTGTACTCAGTTTAAGTTTGTGTTTGTCTGCCTGGTAGCTAATTTCATGACATCTTTTCGTGAGTTGCACAATGCCTAGCTGCAATTATCTTGATTGACAATTTTTGTAATCTACCAATGCACTTTTCAGGCCATTAAGCTAAAATGACAATTAATTGCACAGATTTACAGTTTCAAATTCACCGAGTTTCGTTAGACAGTTCTTCCTGTGTATTTCAGTTCTCCTACAATTTAATTGTGCATAAACTGCGTCAATCACATTTTCAAATACTACACTGCGTAGTTCTTTGGTGTACTTTAAACATCAATTAGAATATGTTGTGACTGCCAATACTCTATTGCAGACTTATATACTACGTTGGCAAACTTGATATTAAAAACACCAATTCAATTTTATTTGACCAGTTGTCGAGCCACAGCAAAACTACTGCTAGTCGCACGCACTGACGCGTTTTGACTTTCCATGATCATCATCAGAGTTCGACGACAAACTGACTAGCGAGAATCAAACGCGTCAGTGCGTGTGACTGGCGGTAGTTTTGCTATGTGTGTTCAACGACTGGTTAAATACAATGGGGTTGGTGCTTACTTCAAGCTCGCAAAATTGATTTAAAGAATTGTTACCACCACACGCGCAAACAATGACTGTTTAATTGATCTAAATAAGTATTGTTATCATCCATGCAATTAATGATTGTTTAATTTTAAAACTTTTATAATATCGGTGTTAGTTGCAATTACGCGAAGTCCAGGAATTCTTTGAAATTGTTCAGCCAACAGTTCCAGTCAAGTGCTATGCATAAGAGCGTACAAGTTAGTTTTAATAACTCAGGCATGCAGGACGATTTGAATGGAAAGTATAATCTCGTGCACATTTGTTTCGTGCTTACTGGCGACTCATCAGTAGGAGCCGGTATTACGCCATTTACCCAATATACATATTTGGGTGGGGAATGTGGGACAATTGGACGGTTCATGCTGTCTTTGGTTCATCCATCTGGTCTTGTTTGAACTAATTTCTTACTAGGTGCACATTACTAATGCACAATTACATATATATTACTAGACATGCACAGGTAAAACGTATTTCTCAGATTATCTCTCTTCTGGTCGTGCATTATTTATTAATTTTTGCATTCCGTTGATACTTTCGTTCTTGCTGTTTATCTACTTTAAACGACTTACACATGAGCATGACACAATACAAGAGAATCATATTAACGCCTAAATCTTGATTTACTAATTTCAGCGTTGCGGTAAAATATCATCATGTTTTGGTCGGATTAATGAATATTGCCAGCGTTGGTTCTCTACATTTATCATGTTTCTGTTAATATTTTGATCTAACTCGGTCACTTTTATTTGGAAATTTCAAATAAAATATTAGCTAAAGAATAAGTTAAGACATCGAATATGGGAGTATTTTGGCCATTTAATGATGACTGTTATACATTTAATTCTAACGTGGTTGAACAAATGAAATTCATAATTTGAAAATGAAAAATGATAGACACTGAATATAAACATTTGAAAGAAAAGTCTTTCAAACACGAAGACTGCATATTTAGAAGTCTGATTTAAAAGTTGCACCGATTCCATGGGAAATCTTACCTTTGATTTTAGCTAGACAACCACGGAACTGATGATTACCTGAAAAATCTACTAAGGTATGCTCATTATGTGTCTTTATTTGCCAATAACTCACCAGTAGAGCTTGTTTTGCAATCTTTTATAAATTAAAATAATGTGCGCGACAGAATATCCGTATATTACCTGTTTTTGTTTTTACTAAAACCTGATGAATTATCATCAATGTTTTATCCTTGATATTTGGGCTGTCATTCGCGAAATCTTTTTCCAAAGTTGATAACCGAAATGTCATGAATGAAACAATGGAAAACAATAAACATGTAATTAAATGTGAATTCCATTTAATATACCACCACCATCCCATGAGGGTACGCAAAGATGAAGTCGATAGTATAAGCATTAAGAGTAGAATTCAATGAGTAATGACTTAAACTCACCTTGATTAAGTGCGTTCACATTCGATGAGGATGTAATAGCCTAAGCAAACAAGCTGAACGAATCGCACCAGTTGGATTCAAAGGAATCAAGTAAACGATCTTCCTGTTTCGAATAGAGGTATAAAAATTCAGACAAGCATTCAGAGCAATTATGCAAGTATGTATTAGGTGTTGCGAACCTAGTAATAAATTAGTTCAGTTTTGACCAGAAGGATAAACCAAAGGCAGCATGAAAGGAAAGTATAATCTCATGCACATTCGTTTCGTGCTTTCTGGCGAGCAACCACAAAATGTACAGGAGATTATTAATTATTAAAATACACAGCTTCAAACTTCTCTGACAACCTTACTACAGAAGATTAGAAAAGGGGAAATCTGGCTTCTTTGCGAATTTTAAATAAAGTATAACAGACATTTGCGGTTGCCTTGATATTTCCAGCAAGTAACAGAGGTTACATCAGGTTACAAATATTTTCAAGATAAACAAATAAATAAATAAATTTAAAAATAATATTCCTTATATCCATTGCCATTAAGTATTGCCCAATATGATTTTTTGTAAAACATAAAATTACCAATGAAATGTAAATTTATTGCCGATAACGACCGGTTTATTTTGAGAATACTCATCTGAGAATTAAAATATTTCAGTTATATACATTTTGGGTTTTCAGGAAAAAAATGCGAAATTGAGTACTTCAAGGTTATATGATCTGTTTTGTGATTAACACAATATTACCCTCTATCAATTGTCATTTTGGAAATATTCCGGATCGGTTCTCCAGTTGAAAGATACCGACAAACGTATTCAAATTATCTATTAAATAACAGATAACTATAAACAAACCTGAATTAGTCACAAACACAGGTATTTCTAGGCTTTCGTTTGCTGAAGTGGATAAGAACAAGTTTCATTTTGAGTTTTTCATCTATTAGTTGTTGGTGGTTTGATGTGAGTTGATTTGGAAATTCGTGTGGACATGTCTTCGGGCTTAAATGTATGCATGTAGGAGAGATTATTATTGCATTATATATATGTATATATATACAAATGAAGTACAATGACAGAATTAGAGTTATATGTATGATGTCACAGCAACATTTCGTAAGACATCATATAAGTAGAAAAGTACCATACTAATAGAGTAATCATGAAGTGCTCGACAGTTTTGTCCCTACATGAATTTGTTTATCAGAGCTTTTGTTTTATATATATATATATATATATATATATATATATATATATATATATATATATATATATATGAGTAAAGAGAACCGTAAATCCATGGAATAACATTAATTAAAAATAAATTTTTTTACCACTTTCTTCAGCTATTCTTCTAGATTCGTTAATATTCTGGGTCATCGAATCCCTATTGTAGATTTGTCGGAACTAATCCCCTCTTACAATTATCTGTCCTTGTTTTGCACAATTTAGAACACTTCATTGAATCAAAGCAATGATAAATAATATAACGTTACGTAATCGAAGAAGTCTAAACTGCGAAAAACAAAGACAGACAAAGGTAAGAGGGGATTGTTATGAAAATGTATAAAGTTGGGATTGATGATCCAAATTGTTAAAGAATACAGAATACGGTTGGGATACCGGTAGAAATAAGATGTAGTAATAAATGGTATTCCACGGATTACGGACATTTTTTTCATATCTAAAAAAATGGTGAAACTTGTAACGATATATATATATATATATATATATATATATATATATATATATATATATATATATATATATATATTGATAGTTTCTAATTTCACCATTTTTTTAAATGTAAGAACAAAACAACGTACTCATGGAACATTTATTAAAAATAATATTTCTACCAGTATCTACAGCTATTGTTCCTGAATTCGTTAGGTATATTCGTTCATCCAATCCCACTGTACATGTGTTGTAACCATCTCCTCTTCGTTATGCTAGCTCTCTTTTCCTTTATGCAATTTAGACCACTCCTTTTTTGTAATGCCATTTGGTGTGTCATCGCTTTCATTCTAATTGCGTCCGTAATTGATGTATGTGTCATATTTCAGTAAAGTGTTGTATATTCTTAAAGGTATAAGGTTTTGTTGCGTCTTTGTTCCAGTCCAATTTAATTTCTGTTTGAATTATTTTCTGCACGTTTAAGCAGGGCTTCAGCTTATTAATTGCAATAGCTTCAAAAGCCAGAAGCATTTTCTGTTTTTGCCTTGTAGAGAACTGAAAATTGTTATTACTAACAGCATGACTCGTGAGTAGTAAATGTTCACAAATTGCTGATTTTTGTAGCAGGAGCTGCACTCTTTTAATAGTTTTTGAGGGAGGTGCTAGATTTATTCTAGTTTCGAGCCTCTTTTTTTATTCCTGCCGTGATGTACTGAGCGTTGCATGTACATTGAAATTTGTATACAGACAAAGGTGTTGACGTCACAGAGAGGCTATCTTTTTCATTCGTACGCTTCGCAAAATACGACACATACATCAATTACGGACGCAATTACAATGAAAGCGATGACACACCAAATGACGTTACGCAAAAGGAGTGGTCTAAAATTGCGCAAAAGCAGTGGTCTAAATTGCGCAAAGCAAAGGCTAGCATAACGAAGAGGAGATTGGTTACAACACATGTACAGTGGGATTGGATGAACGAATATACTAACGAATCCAGAACAATGGCTGTAGATACTGGTAGAAATAAGGTTTATTAATAAATGTTATTCCATGGAGTACGTTGTTTAGTTCTTATATATATATATAGAGAAAGCAGCATATATATATATATATATATATATATATATATATAGTTATTTGACTCGTATATAAGCCTAGGGAATTTGGATAATTACCTGGAAAGGTGCTTAGAGTGGCATGCTTATCTCACTTATAATTAACTGCGCCTAGGAAAAATTGACAAGAATTAACACAATTAAGTATGTCTATTGTTGCTTTATTAATTTACATTGCTTAAATCATGTTATTGGTACGCGTTATGGCGATGGTAAATGATCTTTATAGAGAGTAAGCTTTGAGGTCGACGTTTGAATGACATGTTAAGTGCTTTTATGCGCGTGAGTATACGTGCTGTCGTTCGGTAGTCCACATGACTTGAAAACAGTAACACGGATCTCAAGACGCTGCTCCAGCTCCTACAAATGAGTAGTCTTATTTAATAATCGTAGACGTCACTGGGATGACACCTCCAGTTTATGCTCACTTCAGCACTTCCTCTTGAAATTAAATAAGCCACGCTAAATGCATAAAATCGCGCTTCATAGACTAAGGCTACCTATTGCCATCTATCTGGTGCATTCTTCTAGGCATTTCTCAAAGGCAACTTCATAAAGGTGTATTTTCATGTGCCAATTTAATTTACGTGACCGTCTGGTTCATCCACATCTTGCCACCTGTCAGCTAATATATTTCGATTATTACCTATTCTTAATGTCCGAAATCTTTTTTTCATTATAAAACTAACAGTAAAAAATAATAGAAGTTATAATAATGGTAATGATATTACTTCGTCTAATAATAATTCTAAACAAAATAATAATAATAATGGCAATTATAATAGAAATAATAATAATGTTAATTATTTAACTACTCCTAATAATAATTATGAACAAAATGTTAATAATAATAATATAAATAATAATAATAATGGTAATTATTATAATACTTTCAATAATAATTACTGTAAAATAGTAATAATATTAATAATAGTAATAATAATAATAGTATAATAATAATAATAATAATAATAATAATAATAATAATAATAATAATAATAATAATAATAATAAGAATAATAATAATAATAATAATAATAATAATAATAATAATAATAATAATAATAATAATAATAATACGTAGCTGGTAATTTTAATAGTTATAATAATTATTTGAAGAAAATAATAATAATTGTAATTATAATACTGCTAATATTTATTTTAAATAAATTAATAATAATAATAATAATAATAATAATAACAATAATAGAGCTCCTAACGGCAACTGAGCTAATGCAATCCATCGGTTCAACGGACAAATATTTGCTACTTTTTCAACAAGTTCATCTTAAAACACAGGGATGCACCTCAAGTTAGAGTGAACAGTCGCATTGACGAACACTTTTCTATCAAGTGGGCCACTGGTTAGGAGGAGCCGTCTCAACGCCACAAACTCACAGATGGAAGAGGCCAAGTAATGATGGACAAATTTACGTTGCATTTTGTAACATGTGTGCGAAACAAATTATCATTAAAGTCAACTTGACCAAAAAGGCGGACACCATGCGACGTAAACTTTAAAAAAATAATACTACTCGCAAACTTGATTTGAATAATTGTTACCACTACCCGCACAGTCAGTTATTGTTTAACTATAAAAAGGCATGTTTAAGAAGAGAGTAACAGTCTGATTATAAGTTAAATTTTTGTTAACGCATGAAATTAGCATAAGAACAGTTATGTAGTAAACGTGGCGTATGTAGTAACAAGTTGGGAGCAGGTAGAATGAAAAGGCTATGCCAAAGTGAGCCAGAAAATAATGGGTACTCTTACTTAGGCATGAATTTCATTCCAACTGGCGACTCAACGTTGGGAGCCGGCAATGCGCTGCTTGTCCACTATGCATAATTTGCGCAGCTACTTGGGACAGTTGGCCAATGGCATCTCCTAAACTATACATTTTAAAGCTGCAGTAGGGTGAAGCACAAATGAAACGACTTCCAGTGCAACTTCAAGGCACATTCATAATATCTAGTATATTACGTAATTGACATTGGCACTGAAACCATAAAACCTGTTAGAAATGATAAAATACAATCCGTCTTACTTACTGCTGCTCCAGCTTCAGGCCGATATTCTTACCTCTACAAAATTTGGTTATCAAATTTTAATTGCACATGGAAAGGGAACTATGAATTTTATTAAGGCTTCTATTCCAAAAGATCAAATCTAATTGTAATATATTCTTGGTTGCAAAGATGTAATACATTTGCATTCATTAATTCAGCGTAGCACGTCTATTTACAGGTGCTTTGAAATAGGCCCAGGTTTGAGCCACTATGCCTAGTGGAAATTCCTCAGAAATGCCATTTTATTGCATTCATTCACCTGAAATTATATCATAAATTATGTAAGACTTAACATTTTCGCCCATTTCACCAGCAAGAACTAACATTTAATTTTTACAATTTTCTTCAATACGTAGTTTTTTAGAGCAACAATGTAATTTGAAAATTCATACTTTACGTGCATTTTTCTAAATCATTTAAAAAAACTCCTTCTAGTTCATTGCTATATATATATATATATATATATATATATATATATATATATATATATATATATATATATATATATATATATATATATATATATATATATATATAGCATATACATATATATATATATATATATATATATATATATATATATGTCCGGTGGGTAGTTTTTTTGAGATTGAACAATGATTACGCATCAGTTGCTTGCATCTGAAATGATTTTGTCTTAGAAACAGAGATTTCAAACGTCTAAATCACAAATTGTCTGGCAGAAATAGAATCAGTGAATAAAAAATTAAATGGAAATGCTTTCAATTTGTTTTGCAAGCATAAATTGAGCAAACTAAAACCGAATTGTTGGCTTGCTTAAACAGGAAATATTATAATTGCGCAAATTGCGTTTGGAAACATAGTACGACAATAAACTCAACTTATACCATACGGCTGTAATCATTATCAACTTCACCATCATCATCATCATCACCATCATCATCGTCATCATCATCATCGTCATTATCATCATTATCATCATCATCATTAATATCATATTTAGTTTGATCATCATCATCATTAATATCATATTTAGTTTGGTCATCATCATCATCATCATCAGCAATATCAAGCGTATCGCTATAATTAGCACTAGTATCACTATATTCAATCAACATCACAAAAATAAGTATTATTAACTTCATTGCCATCCTCAAATTCATCTTCATTATCAATGTCATAGTCACCGTCATAATTGCTTTAAGTATCAATATTATCAAATTTATCGTCATCATCATCACTTTCATCATTATCTTTTCAGTAATACTAATCATCATTACCTCCATCATTATAATCATGATTATCCTAATCACTGTGTTCATCACTACAACCATCATCAATGTCTTTGCAGAAATCTTCATCATAAGCTTTCTAATTTTTACTAACATAATCATCATTATCCTCATTATCATCATAGTTGTTGTATTCGTTTTCATCAATCGGACATCAAAGTCATTATCACCATCCTTATCCTCATCGTTATAATCTTTGAACAAAGATATCTCCTATGTTCTGGAACCAGCTCATAGCCTTAGGAGTGCACTTAAATGCGTTTTAGTTGGTAAGGAGTCGTGGTACAATTAAGTAAACCCGGCTTTTAAAAACAATTTGTAATATTTAGTACATTAACAAGTCGGGATACAATTAAACAATAACTGATTGCGCGGGTGATGGTAACAGTTGTTTAAATCAAGTTCGCCAGTTTGAAGTAAACACAAAGCCCATTGTATTTAACCAACCGTCGAACTGGTAGTTGTTACGTTATGTTGTTCGACGACTGGTTAAATACAATTGAATTGGTGTTTACTTCAAGTCGCAATACTGCTCTTCGTGGCACTTCCAGTTCGATGCGAATTTTGATCGCCAGAACTTTAACATTTGTCGCTATTTGATCGTGTTTAAGGTAGCTGAAGCTCCTACCTTAGATGACTGCTTAACTGCATAGGATAGGAGGTCCAATGCATCTTCTAGATGATAGATTTTTCCTCGTTTGGAAATTCACCAGTGGTAACCATGAATGCGACAAGCGGAATTGGATAAGCGAGAATTCGGCCTACGATTAATTAGCCATTCCAACCAGAAGGAATTACACTTTTTTGCGAAATAACACCTAGGAACGGAGAAAAGCCTTGATACTTTCAAAATATTATGTATTTTATTTCGACACGTGGTTCAAACTAGATTCGAGTTTGTCACTAATTACATAAGGCACGAGAGAAAACCCATCAGCCATTGGCATTAACCAGGTGTGAAGCTCTCTTTTCGATTGACGATCAATTTACAATAATAATTTAGTCTCTGTCTTTAAGAAGATAAAAGACGCTGTTTTATGTCCTACAAAGCAATATAGATGTGCACCGAAGTAACAAATGGCAGTTAATTTTACACAAAACTTTTCAAATTCCAAACATATGCCAAGAAAAAAAAGGCAAAGTTGAAAGCTGTGTATTAAAGCGGACTTTTGATGGATATCAGACAGATTATAGGTGTACTGCTTTTCAGAACAGTGAAAAATAGGGTTTTAAAAGCATCATAAATGTTTTAAATAATTCATTAACTTGCCTACGGTTCTATTTCTGACAAAACTTGTATACTTAAACCGTATACTCGTAAATTGTACAAAATTAGCATTTTCACTTTAAATTAAAATCCACAAAATTGTTTGTTAAGTATACAACAGTTAGACACTTTGTTTCGAATAACTAATACGTAATTTTTCGTTAATTCGTGCAACACAAATGCCTGTTTCTATTAATTGAAATGATGGATGTGTTTTTGAACGATTAGCCTGCATATTATAGCGGAAATTGTTTTCTAAAAATGAATTAAGTTGAAGGTGCCGAGTAGATTGTGTTATGATGCATGAACGACGTTGAAGCCTTCGGAAGAAAGGGACGAATACGCACCCAGCCAATAAGAAGACAAACTCGACGCGTACTTGGAAATGGGGCGAACAATAGGATCTCGGCGAAACTGATAGTGAAAAGCGAGAATCCGCGAAAGCAAATCGCGGAGCTTCAACGTATGGAGCTACTCAGGCAAAGTTCATCTCTTCAAGTTTTACGATGAGGAGCACCCGAAATCAATTAAGGAGATTGATGGGCTGATACCATTACTTTGAATAAAGAAAGCGTTTATCTTGGGCCAACTATAAATGTGTACAATACGAACTCAATATAAAATAAATGTATTAAAAACGAAGAAATAATTAAAAATTCCGCTGTTTTCCTGCTGAGCACATATTACTGTGCATGTTTGTATGCCGTCATTAGCCTTCATGTCATTAATTTAAATAAGACCAAAATAGGGCTGGTAAACAAAGTCGCGTGATCATTGTCCGGATAGAAAGTGTTTAGTTTAAACTGTTGGCGCGATGGGATGCCATTTAAATGAAAAATTACGTGTTGTGCGAAACAAGGTGAGTTTAATTTCTGTCGTCATTTTCAGAATGCATTTTAGCGCATGCCATTTCTCCAAAAGTTCCTGAGCTGTATGAATGCAAAATCAGAGCATCCATTTAGACGATTCTCGGAGCAACAAGTGCGTTTTAGAGTTTCTTTGACTTTTGTTCATCCACTGGTGGTAGCGTAGAAAATTGCCTTCTTCTTTACTTTCTCACGAGTTCAAAATGTTAGCCGGAGGAAATGGCGATATCGATAGGCACAAACTAATAAATAATTACCGAAAATGCCCCTGGAAAATTGTGCAATAAATCAATGGCAGTCTCTTGCAATGTACGCGATATATGTAATTTATTCTGGTACCGCAAGCTTCCGAATGGATAAAGCAGCTTGGCGAATATTTACATTTTAACGATTGAGAGTTATAGTGAGGAATATATTGGTTTACCTTACTTGAGTACTAATGTATGGCGTTGTGTCAACAAACAGTCCAAAGAAAACTCATTCTGCAAATTTAAATCCTGGCAGATTATAAAAAATATCGCAGACGAAGATTACGAAATGCTAACCTAAGGCGAGATGAATCAAAGAAGACGTTTAGCTCTCGAATTACGTAATATTACGAAGCCCTCTTGTCGATGACTACATTATAGAGTGAAGATGGTAAAATGATGATTCAATAAAGTTGGTGCTCAGTATTGATCTTAACAATTATGTCTACTAAAATGGAAGTTGATACGCGTCTACAAAGTCGGTAACAATGAAACATGTAATGAGCAGTAGTACGCGATTCAGATGCGTGGTTCCACAATGCAATGAAAAATAGACGGTGAAATGTGTCCTTGACTGGGACTGTCTAAATAAATAGCTTCTATAATGAAAATGTTCATAAAAACGAAAATGATTAAGTTGTCAGCATTCAGGAACTAGACGGGCGAGTTTGTGCAATTTGAGCAAAGCGACTTCGAAGACAAATCGCTAGATAAAATAAGAACCAAACACGTAAAGGCTAACAGCAACAAGCTTTTTGTTTCTATTTTCAATTCAAGTGTAATTTTTGTCAAACTACGGATTCCTACTTTTTGTACATTTTACATGTTTCATACATATAATATTTTGTGAAATTTCATCGTAGTCGAATTGCTAAGCACTCGATATTAAGTTGAATTGACTAATTTTTATATTCACACAAACAAACATATATAAACACACATATATATACATATATGTATATAACAAATTTTATATATATATATATATATATAGAGAGAGAGAGAGAGAGAGAGAGAGAGAGAGGAGATTAAATTGTTCAACTTTCTCACATTGCTTCGCTTAAATATATAATGGGAGTGGAACATATTGCTGGCTCTTACTGATGAGTCGTCGGTAAGCACCAAACCTGTGTGTATAAGAAATTATATCTTTTATCGATGCCCGATTAGGTCTAGCAAACATGTTACTGGGTATGTAGTACTTGATACATAAGTTCACCTTCATTCTGTTGATTGCAACAATTGCCCTTCATATTATGCCGTTGGGTTTTTACGATTACTTCATGCGTTGCCATTTTATGAATTCCGTGCTGTGTCTAACATGTTCCGGAGTACATGGTTAGCCTACGTGGTTAAAAATTTATGCAAAAGAAATGACTTCGATATTTTAGCAAACCATTCGATATAAGGACACATTATTTTAATGCGCTAACTTAGGAAAGAAGATGTAAACACTCGGAAACAATATGAAAAAGCACAGACACCTGGACATTGATTAAAATACATTCTATACTGACATAGCTATTGGAACTCAAAATATAAAAGCGTTAACCTAATATTTCGATGCATAAGTTCTGACCAACCATCCACAATCTGCCATTACGGAACAGACACAAACATAGTTTGGGAAATGGTATTGAAATGAACATTTATATAATTAAACGAACATTGGTTGCGCGGGTGGTGATAAAATTTACTCTAATCAAGATTGCGATCTTGATATAAGCACCTGACCCATTAATTACTTACATATTTGAGTATAAAATAATAATTGTATAGTGCAGTAAAGGCAATTCATCCTGTAGGCAATAGTCACTATGAAAACATTGTGAGTGCCCCGAAATTGTGCGTGTCTTATTGCTTTTGTGTTTTACATGAAATGCGATATACGTAAGTATGTTGGAATGTATGTTCTAGTAGGTTTTTGAAGGAATGCAAATTGACCAATCCGTGCATAGAGCAACAGGCGAAAGCTACAAACAGTTAATGTTCGTGACTGCATAGAAATTGTGCAGCCGACATTTCCAGTCAAGTTCAATGTAAGCGAGACTGCTAGAGGTGAGAGCCGCATATCTAAATTTGATTTCCATATATATTCAATGCGGTTTGATCCTCGATAGTCAGTTTGCCGTCGTACTCTGATGATGATCAAGGAAGGTCGAAACGCGTCAGTGCGTTGCGGCTGGCGGTAGTTTTGTTATGTTGTTCGACAACTGGTTACATACAATGGGATTGGTGTTTACTTCAAGCTCGCAAACTTGATTTAAATAATTCATCCTGTAGACAGGTTTCCTCCTTATTGGGAACTCATCAAGTATTGGCCAGATTTTGCCGCGGACATATTTGTGTACATAAAGGTGCTTATAAAGGCAGAAGATTTGATTTAAATAAAACAAGTTGTTATACACTGTATTAGTCATTTATTTCTTGAGTATTTATTTCCTAATCTGGTAAGAAAATGGAAACTGTGTAGAATTCAACTTTTAAATTAACAAAAGTTAGCTACTTCCAATAAAAATTGCTTAATTGCTAATGAGTTATGTGTGTTTTATTATGACTCAGTCATGGCTGGTTTTTTAGCTGTCCTCTCTTGAGTGACCAGCATTATAATGGAGAAATTGCAAAAAATCCAAGTTTCATTTGACGAGACTAATGACGGATTTGGGCAAACAGGGTACATGATTGACAGCAGTGTAGGCGTAAGTGTGTGTGTGTGCATGCAGAAACATTAATACTGTAGTGTCTAACCCAAGTGTAGATGCATAAAAACATTGCGTGCTGTTATGACTAGACTTAGGCGAGTTACCTATTTTATTGAATTCAGCCACGGTATCCTGCGTTACCCTTAATTACCAACTGGCAGAATGGAACTGGACTCGCAACCTTGATTTACATAAAAGTAATGGGGAAAACTGGTGAAATATTAGCTTTTTGTTGCCCACATGAGGATAGTTAGACACGCGAATCTGCCTTTGTTCAATACGGGTTTTTAATTATTAGTTGATAATTATATCCCAATGCCAATGTAAGGCATGCAAAGTATGCAACATCGATGACAAACACTGTGTTCTCTGGTTTTTATTAGTTTGAGTGCTACTTGATGCCTATTTGTCTGCGAGTAAACACACGCCATGAACACGCGTGTGTCTCAGCAAAACAATGTCCATTTTATAGGACAAGAACTCAATTTAGTGGGACAATCGCAAGCACGTGAGTTTTGCTGATTGACAACTTAATCAACGGCCTTGTCTCTCTGAACATTATGCTGATGGACTTTGCCGGTCAGTTGAGCATTATTATAATCAATGTTGCGGTCTTGATATAAGCACCTGACCCATTAATTACTTACGTATGTTAGTATCAACTAAAAATTTTATAGTGTGGAAAAGGCAATACACTAAAATAGACCGGTGTCGTCAGTATTCGGAACTCATCATGTACTGGCCAGAATTTGCCGCGGACAGGGCTCGAACTTGGGTACGTCTGCTTCGGAATTTGGTGCTCTAACCACTGAGCGACTTCCCCATGTAGTGTGGTGTCTGTTTAGTAATGACAGATTGGGGATGGTTAGTTGGAACTTTGGTTCTAAATGGATGCCATATGAGCTCCACCTAAAGGAAAAATAGACTAACCAAGTTACATTAGTTAGTATATAACTGAAAATTGTGTGTAGTGTAGTGTACGGCAGGGCGGCTCAGTGGTTAGAGCACCAGATTCCGAAGCAGACCTGCCCAGGTTCGAGCCCTGTCCGCGGCAATTTATTTTATACGGTTTGATATTACATGGTCAGAATTAGTAACAAATGTTGCACGAAATAGCGGAAGCATATTGTGTCATGTTCGACATAAATGGTAAATCTGAATGTAAATCCGTCTAAGTCATGATTAGAAAATCGCGGCTCTACCTCATGAGGTATTTATCACATAGTGCACATGACTGTTACATTGATATTTATCCAAAGTCCGAAAACTTGATAATAACAATTTATATTAGTCCTCGCGCATTAAGCATAACATAATTTAGTAAACTATATTGGGTGGCGGTAACTGCAAAAAATAATTTTCCTTTCAGCACAGAAGTTATGCGGCTAGCGTTTCAGTTGACTGAAATGTATGCGAGACTGCTAGGAATAAGAACCACATTTATTCTATCTATATTTTGCACATATATTTCGGTTTGATTCACCGTACTCAGTTTACCCTCATGCTCTGTTGATGATCAAAATGGCCGAAGCACGTGCACTTACGGGGGGTTTTCTATGTTACGTGACCGGTTAAATAAACTGGGTTAGGGTTACAATCTGAAATCGCAAGACGGAATTAAACAACTGGTAGATATTTAAATAAAACGAGCTCTTCTTAACCAGATTTATGTAACATTATATAATCAACTGTCAATTCTGTTATCCGCTAATCTCATTTTTTCCCATATATTCGTGTCATCAGAATACGCAGTGTACCGGTTCCTACTAGTGGATTGGCAGTATGCTCAAAAAGCATGGTATATTCTACAGGTTTTTATTAAATAAGTGACTACTAGTTGCGCAATACATAATACGTAAAAGCATATATCACAGCTTTTCGCAACAAAGTGAATATAACTTCAAATGCATAGTTATAATCACCATTTTATCTGTCACAGGAGTTCAAATATCATTGTTCATTAACCCACATTTCTTACCGTCTGATTGATCAGCCTACGTCAATTTATCGATATTTTACACACGTTTATCGATTATTAATATCTTCGACTGAAATAGCCAGATGCTTAACATTGATTGCTGTCAAAGCAAATCGTTTTAATTAACTTGACATACCTGGTTGGAATTCAGTGAACGTGTGTTAGTTAAATCTATAGAAACAATTACTTTCGAACGTCGGACATAAAAACTCAGAATCACAGCGTCACCTAATGATGATTCAGCATCCTCCTATCTCACGAATGTGCAAGTGACAACTTCCGTTCACAATACTTTATCGGAAGATTAATAATGCACTTAGGAGTAAGGTTATTCATGACAACTTTTAGCGCGATATTGGTGATAATAATGGTATATATCAAATTTGCGGGCATGAAGGCAAGTTGTATCGGATAAGTATGCATTGCCAGTAAAGCATCTTTAGTGAAATAATTAATGATTACAACACGAATCTGATATTGATGGCCTTTTTTTCTTGCACAGAGTGCAGATATACCCAAGGTATGCAAGTTTTTTTATTAGCCTAGGTCAAAGCATGTCAATACGAAAAGTACACTACAGTCATACGCTTGCAATACTTTTGATTTTACACAGAGAATAGGGCCGAAATTAGCTCGATGAACTTCTAATCATTCTGTGCACTTCATGGATATCCTATCATTAGTTATAAATAAATTAAAAAAAAGTATAAATATATGGATATATGCAAGTTTAGACGTATTTCTCGGAACCGAAAATATGTATGTATGCCTTACGCTCAATCATGAATGAGGTCATGAATATATATATATATATATATATATATATATATATATATATATATATATATATATATATATATATATGTGTGTGTGTGTGTGTGTGTGTATGTGTGTGTGTGTGTGTGTGGTGAATGTATGAATACCATTTACACATTATGCAAATTTTAGTTTATTTCTTGAAAATTTATATATATATATATATATATATGTTTGATTAATTAAATGTAAAATATTGTTCCGTTTATACCAAAAAAAAACCCGGACACACACACAAACGCTTACATGGTTATTCAATTTCATTAACATAGAAAGATTTGATAATATATAAATGAATGTATTGTCGGTGTAACGTAAGCACTGCAGAATATACGAGTATAGTTCATCATATTGACCGGTATTGCCATTAATGGACCTTTATCCATATTTTCTTAACTAGCATGGGTAGGAATTGCACGTGATAGCATTTGGTCTAAGCACAATCGGTTTATCTTCTTTGCCATCGAAGTTGCGCATTGCATGCAGTATTCAGTTTCATACCAATTTATAGTTTGATCGGCCTGTACAAAATTTTTCAATTGGGGAATAGGTTTAATCTAAATTTCCAACTGGCCCTACACAACATGTCTCTATAAATCAGACAGCAAATCATGTGGGAAAGGAATTTATCTATTTTATAGGGAAAGCACAAGCAATTAATAACTAAAGGTATATCTATTTCAATATCAAACTTGAAAATTTAATTAAAGAATCGCTATCATCACCCACGTAATCAGTGTTTGTCGAAATGTACAGATATTATATTTTCAATTGTGTATTACGCATGACGTACCTAGTAACATGCATAAACAAGTGGGATCCGACAGATGTGTCAATATCAGTTGTTCCCTTTTTATTAAGAAATTTTACGTTTAATTTTGACTCGAGTTTGTACCTTTTACGGTGTCTCTGTATAGTATGCATCATGGGAATGATTAGATTTTGCAATAGAAATAATCATATGTGAATTTGACCATAGTGCTTCTTATACCACATTCTCCTGTACTACTAACGAACATACTTTAATGCATTCTGGAGATTAATACTCTCTTCGACTAATTAGCTTTCATCAGTAATTATATTACTTCTCATGTTCACGTTGGGCATAAAGAAAATAATGAGCAGCGACAAATGTAAGAGGCTAGTGTAACGTTGTATTTGGCGGATTCCTGATTTTCAATGCTGCGATTCTAAGAGTTGAAAGAAAAGCCACTTTTTCGGGACTGTTGTCCGCTTTATCCGTTTTCATTGTAATCTAATTTAAGCTTCATTTATCCAGTTCCGAGGACCAATCTCAAAGCCTAAGCGTAATTTTGTATACAAAAGCTAAAAATGTTCAGAAATATATGGTCAAAAACGGTGTCATATTTAATTATGGACATGCCGACTAATAATAAAGAAATCAAATGTAAACGAGAGCAAATGAGCCTGTCTGTATGTTGGGCGATATAATTATTTGAAATTCGTTCTAAAACAGGTTGTGTTGAGCTGTTTTTTAGATAAGGAACATAAGGAGAAGACCGGAATTGGCTGTCAGGATATCGCCATAAAATCAAATATTCTGTAGAAACAACACAGAAAAAAATTTATTTTACGGGATTTAAATAAAAGGAATATACTATTAATGGCCAAATGTATAACATCAAAAAGAGTCGTGATTTTTGAGAAATGTAGAAATGATAGAAAATTAATTAGGATACGTTGATTTGCTTAAAAATGGAAAATATGTAAATTTTTGAAATGAGGTGTCAGTTGCACCTCTTGTAAACAGGCTTGCAAATGCAAAGAAAGCTTCAGGTCGCACAGACGCTACGAGGCAAATTAAAACAAGCGTAATAAACCAGGTATTTGTACTGGATTTCATTTGCAACTAGATTCACACAGAATTTCATCAAGTCAGACGGTTGGCGTTCACTAGGCGTATGGAACAGCCTGATTAAGTGATTGCTATCACGAATTGTAGCATCCTTCTATAAGGCCGATTTCTACCATTTCCACGCCTCCAGCCATTCTCCAGAGTGGTATTGGATGCCTGACGAGAGGGATGCCTCATCCAACATTTTTAAACATATCCACGGAAATACAATCAACGCTTCTGAATCAAACACAGTGCTGATTACGAATCACAAGGTAGCTGAAAGCAAAATAGTTATCTTTCAAATTTTGCTCTGGATTGTTATCTCGAGATGCACAAAAATTATTTTCATCAAAAGCCTAAAAGCAAAACGCGTATGTGAAACACATCGAGATGCTTCATCAGAAACCGAGTCGTCTATTATACTCAGGATACTCAGGTAGACAAATACATTGCAAACATTTTTACTTATATATGTTCAATTAATTTTAAATAGGTAAATATTTTTAAGATCAAACTTAGGATGAAACAACACTCATTGAGTGCACATGCGGTGCTAACAATTAGTTACATCCACAGAAAGAAACGAATTAGATTTAGCCGGTCGAAATACCGTGACTGACGCTAGTTTTTGTATGTCGTGCAATTGGATAAATAAAAGAGGATTGATGTTTATCTCATGTTCGTAGACACATAGTCGACTTCTTGACCGTTTAAATGCACAATTTTATGTTATTTGGGTGAAGAAATGGATAGCTCACCGTTTGTCTTGACTTTGCTACAAATAAACAATTGAATAAGTGGATTTTTATATTACTATTAGTTGAAAATATGCATTGGTAAATGATGACTAACTTATCTAGAAGAAGATATAAATGTCAGGACAGTTGAATGGCTGGATTTTTGTGTACATGACCAAATCGATGGAGAGATTGATTGTATGTGACAAAAGCTTAACCTACCAAAACTACGCTACCGATAACCTGTGAATCGTTGATTGACAGCTGGTGATGTTTAAATAGCTGCAAAGCTTGTAAAAACTTTTTTCACATTGGGTATCGTACAAAATATTATCACTACACTGTGCATTCGCCCGTATTCCATGGTTAATTGTTTTCTGCTAAGTATGCCTTCACTATTTATGTCAATTACGAATAGACTGTGAAGAACAAAAATTCGCTACAATTAACATTCACGCATCTAGGAATTGCGGGTAGTTATATAATTATGAATAAATAAATAAATACTTCACAATACCTCGTTAATTAAAAAATTGAGGATAAATAAATAGATAAATAAATAAGAACATAAATAATTCAATAAATAAATATTCACTTTTTCATTAAATAAATAAAAAATAAATAAATGAATAATTAAGTTAACGAATAAATGGATAAACTAATGAATAAAAAATAATTTTGATATACAGATAAATCAGAAGAAAAATGATTAAATGAATAAATAACTAAACAGATAAAATAGTTATTATACAAATAGATGAATAAATAATTCAATGAATAAAAAATTAAATAATAATCTAATTAAATAAATAAATTTTCCATCAATAGCGAAAGCTTGCCTGCATCAATAGCATGAAATATCAATCTCGAAGAACCATCGAAGATAGAAATACAGGATGCAATCCTACCACCAAAACGTCGTAAAATTTTAAGTTCCGATGATTTTATTCTAAGCATGTTTAAGGAAGCTGGCGATATAATTTCGTGAGCATTGACTAAAGTTTTTCACACTATGTGGAATATGGTGTCTTCAAAAAAGGCAATCGTAATATGTGCGATATCCATCGTGGTATACGTTTCACTCCGCTCACAGCTAGGTTATTTTCTTCGATTCCCTTACGCCGTGTTTGCGCTTCGAGTAAATCACACACTACAGAAGTACTAGCCGCATTTCGGTCAGAATGAAGTTGTATGGATAATATGCTTACCTTAAGGTAAGCTCTTGAACAGCGACATGTATATCGCGTCTCAACTGCGTTCACTTGGTGATGTTTTACGTATGCCGTTTATTCAATTGCTCAGTAGTGCGGTGCTCTCTAGCACAGCGCTATTGAGAAAGACTTTCAAAAGTGGAAGTCGAATTATCTGGATTGATTAGGTGGACGTCGGATGCAAACACCTTGTTGAGCCCAACAAGGAAAAGGTAAAATTCTGCTTAATTGACTAAAATTTATTTTGACTTTATATCATATAAAGAGTTGTAAATTTACATTTCCTGGGTCCCTTGTTTCATTATTATTTTTCTGTTTCTTTTAGCTTAGCATCTGCAGAGAAACCTCAAACAGCAAACACACACACATAAACACACACACACACATACATATAGAATTAATTTAATTTCATCGGCAAATATTTAGTATCCTAACCCTTTCTGCAGCCTATGTCACATCTTTAGAGCTAATCTATTCATCAATCACCGATTCTGCACGCTTTGATAGCACCTTTTCTAATACTAGTCTCAGGAATTCAGTCAGAAATGAATCCAAAAATTTAAACAGTTGCAAAACGTTGAAAAGCCAGCGGCAGTCCTACATACTGGCGCGTTTCGACCATCCATGTTTATAGAAGTGTCACAAAGTTAAACTCATTAGCTGAAGTCAAACTGCAATAAATAAATAATTATGAATATATGAAACGTGGTTGATATCCCTAAATGTGACATAAATTTTACTCGACTTGAATGCCGCCGTATTCATGTTTTAAATTGAATTGCATAATAATAGATGGCATAAAAGAGGATAAAAAACGCAATCAAATTGTCTGCATCTCAAGCATTGTTTACCTGAATGGTTTAAATCAATATGGAAAAAGATGCAGAAAGCTTTGGTGGTGACTGCATGCAGATTGCGCAACTGATATTCCAATCACGTACATTTCATTAGGTACAAGGTGGGGGAGGTGACATTTACGGATTTCAATGCATTTTATATTCACACACACACACACACACACATATATATATATATATATATATATATATATATATATATATATATATATAATAACAGCCTGACCTTAATATTCAAAAGTTTCATCAACATGATATTCTTATCGACTGGCCAAGAATAACAAAATTCAACAAAAATCTACTAGTATCCAGCCAAGAACAAACAGGCCCTCGACAAGAATCAACAAACATACAATCGGATTATTATAATCAAGGTTGCGGTCTTGATATAAACACCTGACCCATTAATTACTTACATATGTCAGTATAAACTAAGAATTGTATAGTGTAGAAAAGGCAATTCATCCAGTAGACCGGTTTCGTCCTTATTGGGAACTCATCAAGTACTGGCCAGAATTTGCCGCGGACAGGGCTCGAACAAAGACATGTATGATTCGGAATCTGGTGCTCTAACCACTGAGCCACCCCGCCACACAATTAATTTTATTCAAGGTAACGATCTTGTTATAAACACCTGACACATTATGTTCACACTTTTGTCAGTAGAAAATAATAATTGCCTTTTTAAAACTACACAATACTTTGTTTGTATTGAGAAATGCTTGAAAATAAAGGGACAGGTGGTTATATCAAGATCGCAACCTTGATTAATAGTAATTAATGATGCTTCACTAAATAAGCATATTTACGTATGTCAGTATAAACTAAGAATTGTATAGTGTAGAAAAGGCAATTCATCCAGTAGACCGGTTTCGTCCTTATTGGGAACTCATCAAGTACTGGCCAGAATTTGCCGCGGACAGGACTCGAACCTAGTGTACAGTGTAGTGTGCGGCAGGATGGCTCATTGGTTAGAGCACCAGATTCCGAAGCAGACGTGCCCAGGTTCGAGTCCTGTCCGCGGCAAATTCTGGCCAGTACTTGATGAGTTCCCAATAAGGACGAAACCGGTCTACTGGATGAATTGCCTTTTCTACACTATACAATTCTTAGTTTATACTGACATATGTAAGTAATTAATGGGTCAGGTGTTTATATCAAGACCGCAAACTTGATTATAATAATTGTTATCACCACCCGCGCAACCAATGTTCGTTTAATTATACAATCGGATTGTCAACAAACTGAAGTAGAAATAACAGAGGCGCATACGTTGGCAGAAGTCTCCAAACAATGTGAGCGTTTAACACTGCAATCCACACTGCCGTTTTTACCAATGTGAAAGCTTTGCGCAACGAGGTGAAACGATCAACTATACTGGGAAAAATAGCACTTGTATATGTAACAGTGAACAATGCGCACAAATGGTTAATTCTCAAGTTATCAAAACAATAATGTCAAGATATCAGACATCACTTCGCAATACTGCGAGAATGACCTTTACATGCAAACACGCATACACACAAACACAAACGCATACACACTCACCAACTAGTCAAAACAAGAAACAGCAGTAAAAACGAGTCAGATTTGTTACCACTAGCATAATCAATTGAAAACCCAAAATGTATAAATATGTATGATTGTATAAGAGATGATTAGTATTCACGAAATAAATGGCCTTCTATCCACTTTGTTATTTGTGTTTTCCTAATTATAAGAATATATATATATATATATATATATATATATATATATATATATATATATATATATATTGATAGTTTCTAATTTCACCATTTTTAAAATGTAAGAACAAAACAACGTACTCCATGGAATAACATTTATTAATATATATATATATATATATATATATATATATATATATATATATATATATATATATATGCAAGCAGAAGAAGCACGTACAAGCATTGAGCTTGAACTGGATGTGAAGCACGCAATTTGATTGGTTTTCGTTTATCACACTCTCTCTATGTTCACGTATTTCTATCTTGTTTTGCTTTCCAATTTATATATAAAGATATGTTCACTAGTAGATATTTGAGAAGACAATGCGAAAGAAATATATATTTATTCCCCCCTTAAAATGAAAAATGTCTGGAATTTATATATTTCAATGCTGTCAGTACAAACAAAGCATTTCATTGGATACAAACTTAATTCTATTTGTAGACCAGTCTCGTTCATATTAGGCACTCGTCATAGTTTCATCATATGTCTCTTGTTCTCTTATTGTATCTACTTTCTTGCGTGTAACTCTTACTGAAATAATTTAATGATAATGATTACGTCTCCTGGTAATATTAAGTGTGCTTTACCGTCGGTAGGTAAATTCCTGTCGAAAATTAATTTTTTCAATCCTGGCATTATTTTGCTACTGTCGCATAAAATATGTACTGCTTTACCGTCACCGTAAGGACTGACGCCACACATAATTACGTCATTTTAAATGGAACGAATAAAACATTTATTTATTTTTCAAATCAAGATTGTGATCTTGATATAAACACCAGTCCAATTATCTACATAAATTTGTCATTATAAACTAAGAATTGTATAGTGTAGAAAAGCCAGTATGTTCAGTAGACCGGCTTAGCACTTATTGAGAACCCTGCATGTTTCCCAAATAATAGAAAAGAATGTTGAATCGGAATTAACACACACATTTCATGCAGCTAAACTATGAGTCTTAGTTAAGGTAACACATTCGCCTTTACCAGCAGTTAAAGAGAAACAGCCGCTTATGTCAAGCATATAACGACCCGGCAAACATAGTGTTGGTATGAAATACTGGCACAACATCCACAGCATTGTTACCTGGCTCGCTATATATATTATGCATAGCGAGTTAGCGTTGAAGTTGCATTGTCGAAGATCTTATATGAGGTTAGCTCTACTGTTGCAGGAGAATGTACCATCCAATTGTCCCACATTTTTTCACCTAATGTATAGTTGATATAGGGTCTAATACCGGCTCCTACTGATGAGTAGCCAGTAAGTACATAATGAATATGCACATGGAATTATACATTCCGCTCAGTTTTTATATCCTTCCGGCCATGTTTGAATTAATACATTACCAGGTGCGCAACACCTAATACATAATTGCATAAAATTAGGTCTCCGCAACAAACAGTATCTAGCCTCAAATATCCACTAATATTGTTAGATATATATATATATATATATATATATATATATATATATGTATAGTTATATACGTTTATATATCTATGTATATATAAAGCAATACATTATAGATTAACATTAAAAGCAATCAACAATATATATATATATATATATATATATATATATATATATATATATATAAAGTTAAATAAAAAGGTGAGTACATTTCTATAGATAGTGAAATACGAAGTTCTAGCGCAGATAGATCTTCGTTCAAATGCAGCTGCAGGCCAAACTTTTGCCAGATGTATAATTAGAGCTATTTAAATAAATAGGAAAAGAGATATCATGACGATTTCGCAAATCATTAGATAAGAAAAAATGACGTGGACATCCGTCCATTCGCGAATTATTGAAAAAAATAATTAAATTGTTTATCAAATCATATTTCAGTTTGGCCATTCAATTCGAATTGAGATTTAAAAGGCACAACGTATGGGATTTTTCGTCTTTATCTGTAGTAATAGCAGGAATTTTTATTTAAACTGAAAATTAAACGATTATAGGGAAAGTTTAATTGATCGATTTGTTTTTACATTACGCATTAATTCATCAGCAAATTCAATAACTGCTCATTTCTGCGTTTCGCTCGTATATCCTCGTCTTATGTCTTTACTCTCATACATAAGTTCGAGAAAGACAGACATCTTGAACAATTTTTTCAACACACCGACACATAAAGGCAGTGGGTAAATATCGCAGGTGTGAAGGTGATAATTTTGAGCGGCATCTTAGGCGAGATGATTCTTGTACCAGCAAACGCAGATGATTTTGCACACACTCATAAAATTAAAAAGAGTTTGATGTGAAATAGCTAACGGGAGAAACGTGAGATGCGGGAAAATTTGAAAAGCTAAAGTTGGAAAGACAAACAAAAATATTAGAAAATATAGAATTTAATGGAGATTTTAGAAAATACCCTAAAATGAAGTAAATATGCCTGCTTGGTAAAAGGAATGCGAAGTTGGCTTAAAATGGATAATTGTCAGACTTACTTAAGCATGATTTAGCTGAAGAGGTGTGGTCAGAACAGTTAACTCAACAGGCCAATAGTTTCGTCAGATCTTATCCTGTTGTCTTTGGTTTAACCTTCTGGTCAAAGTTGAACGAATTTGTTAGTAGGCGCGCAACACCTAATAAATAATTTGTCAATTGTTTAGTCGAGTGGTAGATTCAGTCTAGACTGATTCAAATTTATTTACTGGCAGATCTATAAAGCGTAACTCTTTTTTCACTAGATAGTGTGCGTATTGTATGTATGTGTGTGATTATGTGTCTGCACGTGTACACTCATTCTCGTGAAATTTCAGAGATCTAATTACACCTTCTGCGTACGCCATGCCTATGTATGCGTTTTTTTCGAAGCCAGAAAGTAATCAGTTGCATAAAATTAACTGCACGTGTACACGTATTCAAGTGAAACTAAAGTGATTAATGTTAGTTCCTCTTTGCACACGCCATATCTATTGTTTTGCACTTACTTTCCTAACTTAAGGAGGTGCGAGTTGCCTCCAGGCGAGGAGGGAGGAGAGATTGTGCGAATACACAGGCCGCAAATACTTTTCGCCGTCAATAACCAAAAGTTAGTAAACTTAAAAGTTTCTTTAAGATATTAAATTAAAACAAAAGAAGGGACATAAATAAATTTGGAAATTGTCTACTGTAAGAAGAGGTTATTGGAATAATTTAAAGATAATGTGCTTTTCAACGTAAAGGTTAATTGAGTTTAATAAATTATTAAATGTAACTGATTACCTCTCAATCCAAAACAAAAGCACCCACACACACAATCATGGTGTACGTTTAAATTAAATGAATCGTCGGTGGATGTTGTTAACTCGCTGTAGAATCATTTTGGTGGGTTTAAAATAGCAGACACACACACACATCTACCTGATACACATTTGCCGAATGAAAAGTGACTTAAGTTTAAGAAAAATGAAAGTGTTTATACTTAATTTATCGTTTGATTTCATAATTATTTGTGGGAGAAACATGCCGTTCCACTAGGCTTCCGAAACAGGAAGCCGAAATAACCGGGAGTAAAAACGAAGGAAATGGATGCAAACACCTCGTTTCGCACAAAAAGGCAAGGTAAATAATTTACTCCATGTCTTTGAACAAAAAAGTCATTTACCGTATTGTATTGTTAAGTGCGGTGACCAAATATATATGCAATTGTGTATTAGGTGTTGCGCACCTAATAATCAATTAATTCAAATAGAACCTGTTGGATAGACAAATGTCAGCATTAACGAAAGTTATAATCTCATGTGCACAGTTGTTTTATGGGTAGTGGTGTCTCATCAGTAGGAGTCGGTAGTACGCCATAAGTTTTGTCAAGGAATGTGGGTCACTTGGATTGACAAATGATTTCGATTTTGAGGCCAGACTGTGTAGATTTGCTGGAGTAAATGGTATTCAATATCGGTAGTTATTCACAATTTTGGTGAAATTTTGCCTACTACGGGAAAAATTGTGTTGGTACTCATTACGGGATCGATATGTCTAGCACCATTTTTGAAAGTATCATTAGCTGGCTTAGTATATGTCGTAGATAGTGGGCTGGCTTTTAAGTCGCATTATCAAAGTCTTTATAGGTAGAATACACATTCGTATGGAAGATTGTAACAAGAACCACATGTCTTGACCAAATAGGTAGTGTGCATAGAGCGTATATCATGATCCTGCTGTTGGGTTGTTAGTAAGCATAAAACTCATGTGCGCGTAAAATTATGTCGTTTTAATTCCCCATTTTGGTATATCCTTTGGTTCTATTTGAAATAACAGAAATTGTTGTTCACAAGAATCGCACCACAAACTTGGCGAATTCTTCTGTTTTTCAAGGTGCAAAACCACAAATAATTGTGAAGCGATAAGCTAGCATAGTATCCATTCTCTGTGCAGTTGAAAAAGCATAAGATATTTATGCATGAACTTAAAAATAGTTAAAATACGCATGTGTGTATGTGTGTGTGTATGTTTGCATTGGTATTTACGTGTATTGAAATTATTGCATTGCGAATCAGGTATTTCGGGAAAGATAAGATCTGACGCAATCTTGGCCTTTCTGGACTGTTTTGTTGATTAAGTATTTTTATGGGAATAATGCTATTCGTCAATAGTAATGTTTAAGTTGATTTATGATTAAAACTCGCAAAATGATTCGATGAATTTTATGCGCAGAGAAAAAGATTTCGGGATGGCATAAATTGGAATAAGAAAAACGAAATGAGCAGACGTGACAAGATTGGGAAAGTAATTGCGACTTTAAAGATAATGTCACAGGAAGTAGAATAGACAGGGAAAGAGTTCTTTCAAGTGAAGTAGAGAACGCCTAACGGAATACTAGAAGCGAGATTTACGATAAATAAGTGACTATGCACAATTGATGCAGCCAACAGGATTAAAGACAACGACATGAAATTGAGGACGTGTTCCTTTGGCACAATCTGTTTAGAATTACCAAATATGATTTTATATTAGAACAGAATTGTACACCGTTCCCCTTGTCAATTGCAGATTTTCGGAAACAATTTTCGTGTTGCTTCTTCAGTCCATAACTTGACCGACGGTATAAAGGCAAACTAATAAAACAATTGGGACATTTCGTTTAAAGTGCTTCATTCCAATTTATGCCTTAGTAATGACATAATAGCTACCGGATTTTCACTATGTTGGCATACTTCACGTATGTGGAGATGTTTGTCTATAATTGCTTTGTATTCGGCTAAATACAATTAAAAACAAATGTAGACCCATCTAAGTGAAACTACAGTGACCTAATAGTAATTCATCATTTTCCCGCGACAGACAAATTGAGTTATTCGGTAGTTATTATTAGATTAGTCAATAAAAATTATAAGTGAAGCAAGGTGGACTAAGTTGGATTAAATACTAACGTTAAACAAAAGCAAAGTGGAAGGGGGGAAACGCAACTGCCGAGGCATGCACACATTCACATAAAAGGATTACACCTTCAGAAAATAAATACTTTTTTGTGTTTCTCGGTACTGATTAATTACCTGATCTGCTATGGCTAGCACATGACTGTTACTAGTCTGCATTTTCAATTGTGAATTTTGGGTACCCATTTTATATCCTTTCTTCAGTCCACAGCTTAGTACAAGTTATAAAGATAAACTAACAAAGTAGGCATGAAAGTTTATTTAAACCATGTTATTCATGCTTATAGCTAGCCAATCACATAATCGCTAGTGAAGTTTCATCAGATTGGCGCACGTCGCCCAAGTGCGAAAGTGAATTCGCGTATAATTGGTAATTATTCAGTTATTTGTATTACTATGGACTAGCATATTATTGAGGCACAACCATCTGTTACATTCCTAGCAAGTAAAATGACGTAAATCGAGGTTGATCTCAGTGGTTAATTACAGATCTATTACTTAAATCACGGTTGTGCGCTTGATAGTACCAAAAATTCTGTTAAAAATATAATTGTCAGTATAAGTTAGTGTAAGTTAGCAAAGGCAATTCATTCTGCAGACCGGCTTCGTCTTTACTGGGAACTCTCCCAATTTGGTCCAGAAGTTTGACATGGACATGGCTCGATCTGATGCATATTTGCTTTGGAATCTTTGTCGGTAAATATGATTTATATTGAGTTGGTTTTGAATTTGCATTATCGATGACTTTTTATGAAGTTAACTCCATCACTGCTTGAGGTACACAGGCACACTATACAGTTCTTAGCTTATACTGACAAACATATGCACTTAATGGGACAGGTGTTTATATCAAGATAACAACATTGATTATAGTAAAGAACGACACCTGTTCAATTATATTTTGGTCAAATTTGGTAACCGGAAATAAACTGTTATCACAAAGCCTATCAAACTATTCGTCACTGCTTGAATGCGTGTATAATGTTAGCACATTTAAGTAAATTTTGCAAATTTGTGATACGCAACAATACAGGTTTTAGTTTATATAAAAATGAATATTCAATTTTTTGCGTTTTATTTAATACACATTGCGTAAATCTGTTCGGAAAGCCACATTGTCTAAAAGAAATAAGTCGGAAAAGCAAAATTGCATAAAGTGAGTTCACACAAAACGTTTACATTATTTTATATGGGGAGTCCGGGAACTCGGAAGGAAGAAGTGATGCAATTTCGACAAAAAATCGAAAACTATACGTGAAAATATTGTCGAAATATTGCTGGTTTCGGATAGTGACCACATAAATTTAAACGATCATCCGCTGCCGGGCGGTGATAACAATTATTTAAATCAAGTTTGCGATCTTGATATAAACACCAATCCAATTATGTACGTATATATATATATATATATATATATATATATATATATATATATACAATAAATGTTTGTTTAATTGCTAGTCATATTTAAACATATTAGAAAATAAAAGAAATTCTACTGTTTTCAACCATTAGGATTGGTGGACTTTGTGCTAAAGCCACATTTAGAAATAATAAAATTTAAAATAATAATAAAGATAATAATATTAATAACAATAATAATATTAATAATAAACACCATAATAATAATAATAATAATAATAATAATAATAAATAATAATAATAATAATATTAATATAATAATAATAATAATAATAATAATAATAATATGTAATAATGTGATGATGATGATGATGATGATGATGATGATGATGATGATGATGATGATGATGATGATGATGATGATGATGATGATGAGGATGATGATGATGATGAAGAGGAGGACAATAATAATAATAATAATGAATACGATAATGATCATAATAATAATAACACTAATAATAACAGTAACAATGTTGTTTTTAAAAGATTGTATTGATAAATAGTATAAGAATTAATTATCATTAGTACTATTTTTGGTAGCGGCGTTAAAATAACCAAATGTATACCATTTTAGCTAAATTTTAATGTTTAATCATAATAGCAGATTTAAATCTGTTATTGTGATTATTGTACTTTGTTACCTGAGGATGGTGCTGGAAAGTAGGCACCGAAACGTCGCCAGTAAACAAAGATGTGTTAGAACCGCATTTCCATCGGAACGAATAATAAGTCAACTCGATCAAAGACAAAACAAAATAGGAAATTGTGTTCAATCGGATCTTTGTGAAACTGTCCGTGCACAGCTATTACCCGCGTCAGGAAAACGCGGCATTGGAACAATAGTCATAGTGTTAGTATTCTTTACAGACTCGGCATATATATATATATATATATATATATATATATATATATATATTATAGAGAATGAGTTAGCGTGGAAGTCGCATTTTCGAGACCTTAATTGATGTTAACCTCACTAATGCAGGTTTACACATTCGACTAGGAGATTTTACCGTCCTATTAGCCCACATTTCTCACCAAAATATATAGTAGTTAAAGAGCGTAATACCGGCTACTACTGATGAGTCGCCAGTAAGCACGAAACGGATGTGCATGAGATTATACTTTCTGTTCATGCTGCCTTTGGTTTATCCTTCTTGTCATAACTGAACTAATTTGTTACTGGGTTCGCAACACCTAATACATACTTGAATAGTTCACAATTGATTTTTATTCGTGTGTTGTCACTTTGCACTATCAATTTCGCATGGATCCGATTAATCTCCATTTCCATGTACGCATGGAGTTTGTCTTCTTGTTGGCTGATTGCGGATAGTAACCTTTCCTCCGAAGGCTTCAACATCGTTCATACCAACCAAAAGTGCTCGTCTAGTTGCTTATTTCTTTTTTTATTTCAGGCTTGTTTGATTGAATACCTTGGTGAGGGGCAGGCGTAAATGGACTTGGGTATGCCTTACGAATGTGTGATTTAAAAAAATACATGCCTGATGATAGCCGTGTTGTTTCGAGTTCAAGCTCAATGCGCGAACATGCTTCTTCTGCTTGCATTAATCTGGCTGCAGTCTGTTTATCAACATAGCTTCGTAGGTGGCTCGCTCCCTTTTGTTATTGCATTTGGTAATTATCTTAAATTCTATGGCTGGAGAACATAGGTGTGAGGTTTCAACACTATGTTGCGCAATTGCTGAAGTGTATTCACTATTTAATTTAAACGGGCGATTAAGTTGCGGTGGTCTCTCATTCGAGTAATTAACCGTCTACGCAAGTTGATCGAGAAATTACGCATGTGTATTGATAAATAAATTTTTATGTTTAGATAAACGGCTATTCCTCTTTAACTGCTGATAAAGGAAAGTGTGTTACCTTAAATAGCAGTCGTAGTTTAGCCGCATTAAATGTGCGCGTTAATGCCGCTTCAACTTTCTTTTGTACCATGCCGGAAATAACATCGCCATTAAAATGAATGTTCATGTATACTGCCTCCTTTTCTGGTCTGTTTCTTTTGATTTCCGCTATTAATAATTGACTTGAATATCAAGTAGAAAGTAGATAGTTTATTGCTTTAATACATTCGTCACCTTTTGAATCTGGACTACCCAACCTGTCAATTCTAGGAGAACACCTACGAACTGTTTATGATTTATATTGGAACGACAAAAAACTGCTCTAATGCAAATAATGTACCAAATTCCCAAGAAACTCCATGAAATGTGGAGCCGGCTTATCCTCCAAAAGGAGTCAGCCGCAGTAAAGTAAGTAAGTAAATAATGTACAGATCACGTTGTTTCATAGTAAATTGTTCTATTTAATTTACCATTAGCATCTTTCTTTATTAGTACATCTAAGAAACACAGACAATCATCTTTTCTGTGCTCTAACGCGAAACTGATATTCTTATGCACTATGTTCAAAATTTAAGGCAACGTTTGTGATTGCGACCTGTTTTTAGGGAAGAGGAAAATATTTCCGACGTACCTTATGTATTGTCCTTCATTAATAATGTGTTCTTGATGTGGCCTAGAAAATTCTCTGCCAACACAGGAGACAGAGGATTCCCCATTGCCACACGATCAGTATTTTCATAGATGCTTCCATTAAAAGAATAATGTAAATCTTCCGTGCATAACAAAATAAGCTTGCGCAGGGTGTGACCTAGCACCAGCGATGATAATATGCCTTGTTCTACAGTTTGGACTATAATGTCAACGGTTTCTTTGATTGGAACATTTGTAAACAAAGAAGTAACAACAGAAGACACAACAAACTTGTTTTAAATATCTATATCTTGAATTCTGTTAACCAACCCAAAAGAATCGGCAACCGTATAATTACCTAGTAGTTTGGGCAATGGTACCAATATACAAACTAAACATTTAGCCAATGCATGGAACAGAGAATTGGCCATCGATAATATTGGTCCTAAAAGACAACCTTTTTTGTGTGTTTTTGATAATGTCAAGTTGCGCTGTGGTAATGGGGAGCCCCTATATTTATTTTTGGCTAAGATTTCTTGACCATCTTGAGAACATGTCATTAAAGTATGGCGTAAATAAATGTTCACAATAAATATTGTATTTCGATGATAATTTCCCATTCCTTAAAAGAAGGGTTGTAAAGATGAATACTGCCTCAGAGTTTCAATAAAACGCCTAAAAATATCAGTTTCACACAAGAGAGTGAGAAAGATGATTGTCTGACCTTCTTAGAAATATTAATAAAGAAGGACGCCAATGGTAAATTAAATAGGACAATTTTCCATAAACAGACCTGGTCTGTACAGTTTTTGCATTACAGCAGTTTTGTGCCGTTTCAATGTTAAGTATCAACAGTTCGCGGCTGTTCTTCAAGAATAAACAGATTTGTTAGTTCAGACTCAAATGAAAACTAATATTTTAAAGCCATAAACGATTTAATGACTAATTTCTATCATAGACAATTGAAAGAGTCAATTTCTAAATGGGGAATGAAACGAAATATATGCTCCTAGGACCAGATAAACATCAATTTACCTGAGCATATCATTTAAATGCGATGCAGTTTCTTGCAAAACACAGAACAAATTTTTAACGATATTAAAATGCATATTTTATGAAGCTAAATTACGTATTTTAATTAAATTGACACACTTTTCCATACCAGCAATGGTAGAAAAAGAGTCGTTAATTACGATGTCCAATATTATTTTCCAATATAAATGCGCAAGTTGTCGACCAACTTACGTTGGCCAATCGACCAGCCGGTTAATAACTCGAATGAGAAAACATTGCACCTTAAACGCCTGTTTTAAATTAAATGTTGAATACACGTCTGCTATTGCGCAACAACTCGTTGAAACCTCACACGTAAGTTCTGCAGACGTAGCATGTATGTCAATTAATAAACGCAATAATAGAAATGAGTTGGCCATATACGAATAACTTTGGTTGATGCCATTATACCTCACACATTTCATCGTGCTCTAAGAATGATAATAGAAGACAGAAAAGCGTAAGTTCTTTCTACGATTTACGACTGGTCAATTTATATATGATTGGCACTAGTCTCAAGTTTGCCAATTTGAATAAAAGGGAATGCTTAAAATTGTCAAATTAAAGATTTATCATTAATTCGGAAACATGAAGTTAGAAATTAGCACAAAGAAATCAAATGCCGAATCGTATAGATAGAGATGGAACACAGCGCTATCAGAGTGCCAAGCGTTTTTGGCCATTTAAGTTAATAAATGTAATGCCCAGATACAACCCTGTTATCTTGGGTGCTTCTTAAAGTGTCGACGGAGATATCACTGTCGATATGCTTTAGAATAGTGTTAACTATAATGTCTTAGTTTGAAATTACTGTATTGTCAACTCGAAACATAAAGATTCAAGCTAATACTAAAACTAAAATGTAATATCAGCCTCTGAATATTATCCGGTATTTGCTGGAAAATGACTAAAAAATAAAAAAAACGCTGTTTAGTTATTTGCTTTCTTTGCTTTGGTACTGGCGTGGGAAAAATGCACATAGTTTTCTTGAAATTTTCATTGAGAAATACAATTATATATATATATATATATATATATATATATATATATATATATATATATATATATATATATATATTCTCTTGACAAAATTTTGTCTACTTAGGACAATATTGCCAAGAAAATGAGATAAATGGAATGATCAAAGTACGATGAAATGAAAAATATGCTATTAAGTGCAGACAGTTTGTCGGAAAATAAATTTACCTTTTGTAAATTTTTTTCAATATTTGGCATTGCCTAAAGTGGTAATCTCTGTACTGATCTATGGTTATTGATTGAACGAAGTTGTCATTTTAAGTTCTAATAAGTATGGAGGGAAAGTTAAAGTGAATTGATCAATGGATGAAGGTGAAAATTTTACTTAACTAATTTAAAAAGTTTATATTTTGATATATTTTACTTTATTTGTTATAAATTTAAACGCATATTTTAGTTGCAGATTATATTCTTTTAACTATTTGAGAAACAAATTCGAATTTCAACCAGCTTTTATATAAACTTCACGCTATTTATCAATTAACAAAACTGTATTACTTCAGATTTTACACGTTTTTAGCAAGATTCCAGTTAACTGAGGTACTTTATTGGTAAAAATTTTGATTGATATTTGATTGGCTGGCTTTTCTCAGTCAGGCTTTCATGTAGCGATAACTATTACAATTTGGTTTATTTTTTAAATCAAGTTGGCTAGTTTTAAGTAAACACCAATACCATTTTATTTAACCAGTCTTCAAACAGCATAACGAAACTACCGCCAGCCGCAACGCACTGACGCGTTTCGACCTTCCAGGATCATCATCAGAGTACGACGGCAAACTGTCTAGCGAGGATCAAACCGCAATTAAAACACATGGAAAGTAAAATAAGATATGCAGCTCTCATCTCTAAAAGATTCGCATACATCGTACTTGACTTGAAATGACGGCTGCACACTTTCTATGCAGTCACCAACAATAACGTGTTGTAGCTTACATATATATATATATATATATATATATATATATATATATATATATATATATATATATATATAGTTAGGTAATATAATTAATCAATCAATGATTGCACGGGTGGTACTAAAAATTATTTAAATCATGTTTGTGAGCTTGAATTAAGCACCAATCATTGATTGCTCATTGTATTACCTACATATGTGTGGCAAAAGCTGCAAAAAGTTCGTGACTGCATAGAAATTGTACAGCCGACATTTCCAGTCAAGTACAACATACGCGAGACTAGTACATGTGAGAGCCGCATAGTTTGTTTTCCATACATATGCAACTGTATTGCCCTATCTTCCATTAAATTAAATACTACGGAGTAAAAACAAATTATATCCGAATAAACGACATTACTGTTTTAGCAAAAATAGCTTAACTCTACTTATTTGTATTCAACGTGTTTATACGAATAGCTTAAATCTATTCTTCGTTTTGACGGAAATTTGCGAAGGGATCTAGCTCTACCGTGATGGATTTTCCTTCAATGCTAAATGAATGTTTTGAGTTGTTAACATATTTTAAAAACTGTCTGCATATATTATTTCAGAGCAAATCGATATTTCAACAGATTTCAGATAATATGATGTAGAAATAATTCCAATTCTTCATGCAGATATTGGGAATTATAGGATAGACAGACTCTTGATGACATTAAACAAAGCCGATATTATTTCATTCTCTGCCTAGTCTGAATAATGCCTGTGCTGGCACGTAATTGTCGCTCATTTACTGCCTTAGATTAGACAAATTTCGGTAAACTTATTATTGGCAAAAATGACCGGAAACTGACATGCCTTTCTTATAATTATGGCAAATTTAACATTAATGATAATTAAACACACTTTGTTTAACATGTGCAAGAATGATTATGCGATTATTTGGTGATCGAAAAAATATTCACCAATTTCTTCAATAAAATCGTTTTATACTTCCAAATTAAGCAACTAAGAAACAAAAGTTGAACTTATTTTGTAATTCTTAACTAACAGCATTAGTAACTAGACTATGGGCAAAATTAAATCAGTCATTGTGAAGCAGAAGTTGACGCAAGTTCAACATGAGCAATTCGCGTTATACAACAGATACCTGCGAGGCAAGAAAACTACGTACTAATTACTAAGTAGTGTGGAGTGTGTGGCAGGGCGGCTCAGTGGTGAGAGCACCAGATTCCAAAGCAGACGTGCCCAGGTTCGAGCCCTGTCCGTCGCGAATTCTGGCCATTACATGATTAGTTCCGAATAAGGACGAAACCGGTCTAATGGATGAATTTCCTTTTCTGCAAAATACAGTTCTTGGGTTATTATGACTTGAAAGTAATTAATGGGTCAAGTGTTTATGTCAAGACCGCAACCTTGATTATAATAATTGTTATCACCGCCCGCGGAACCAATGTTCGTTTAATGTTCATTTCAATACCACTCCCTCATGTAGTGTGGTGTCTGTTCAGTAATGACAGATTGGGGATGGCTAGTTGGAACTTTTCCGTCTAAATGGAGGACTTATGAGCTCCACCTAAAGGAAAAATAGACTAACCAAGTTACATTAGTTAGTATATAACTGAAAATTGTGTGTAGTGTAGTGTGCGGCAGGATGGCTCAGTGGTTCGAGCACCAGATTCCGAAGCAGACGTGCCCAGGTTCGAATCCTGTCCGCAGCAAATTCTGGCCAGTACATGATGAGTTCCCAATAAGGACGAAACTGGTCTTCTTCGTGAATTGCCTTTTCCACACTATACAATACTTAGTTTATACTGACAAATGTAGGCACAGAATGGGTCAGCTGTCTATATCAAGATCGCAACCTATATTCGAAAAAATTGTTTTCACCACCCGAGCAACCATTTTTTGTGCAATTATACGTACTAATTAGTTGTAGTCATCCAAAACTATGTAAAAAAACTCGAAAATTGACCGGTCAATAACGAATTGCTGATCTCGGCCATCTCTTAGATCTTTGCATATAAAGCAAAGCTAACATTAACATTTTGCTTTACTTGAAGATATTGCAAAAATGCTGACAAATCTGTGAAAAACATACACGCCGAAACCTTCACAGTGAAAGATACAAAAACAAAGTTTATTGAAACAACGTCTTGTTGTTTTCAATAGAACTTAAGCGATATATATATATATATATATATATATATATATATATATATATATATATATATATATATGATTTGGGCTCTAAATTTTAATTGGGTTGCCATATTGACCATATTTGCATAGGTTTTAGCAATTACAAAAGAAGTTGCCACGCTTTTAGTTGAAGATCAAATCTATAGTTGATAGGGGCTTACTGCCGGCTTGTAATGATAAATGATCAGGTGATACGAAACGCAAGTTTACATTGGATTACAAATTTTGTTCATTCTGAATGGAGTATTCTTGTTTTCATTCGTAGATAAATTTTTTGTAGTTACTAAATTCACAGAGAAGAATATATTTATTCAATAAATCATCGTTAAAACTGGGTATCTCCATATTTTCCAATTTTTGGCACAAACGCGCTTCACTTTTATGTTGGGATATTCAATGCAGTTTTGTTCACCAATCTGATTCGTCATAATTCGAGACGCGTGTTATCACATCTGTGCAACAGAGAGCCACACCAAAAGTTCGTTTAAAACTAACTTACAAAAAGAACGGCGAATAGAATTTAATTGTCTACAAGTAAATGTAAACTGAAATAGCAAGCATAGATATAGACTTTTAGGACTGCTGCAATATTTTCATTTTTATTGTAATAGATGTGAAGCACTTCAGCTTTTTACCTAAATAGGTGGCCTCAGATTAACGAATAAGCTTCGCTATTTCAAGCACTTTTCTTTACTGCACATAGGTAATAGGTTTTAGAGAAATGACGGCATCAATTTATACAGGGGTTACATTATTTATTGTCGTTGTAAAGAAAACATTTTGTTTCTGCATTGAATAAGCGCCTTTCTTATTTGCTATAGAACTTAGAGTACGTTTAACTTCAAAAAACATTTACAGGATTGTCCAATACCAGGAAAGGTTGATTCGTTTCGACTAGACAAGTAGTAAGTAAACTGTAATGTTGGCTTCTGAGGATGTGCCGGTAATATGAGCATAGAAAGCTAAATACATTGTGGCCAAATAAACGTTCCTTGAGGCCTGCGCAATTGGAGTGCAGTCTAGTGTTGACAACCTTTCCTTTTTAATTATACTGATTTCTAACCTCAGGTGGGAAATCTCAACCAAAATTTCAATCGATGGATTGCCGGGAGGTAGTTATTTAAAAACTCTGTCTGCATGGTTGATTTAAATAACAATTATACAACGGTAAATAATACTAATTATGATTATCATTACAATAAATTCGGTAAACAGGTGAAACTGAAAAAGCTGGACTGAAGCCATCATAGCCCAAACATTTCCGACGTGAATTATGTCCAATTCTCTAATGCTCCACAATTTATCAAAAAACTAATAAATCGTGGAAAGTATAATTTGTTAAATAAAATTTGTCAGAATGAGAAACAGCGAGCAATTATTTTGCCTTGTTGTTATTTTAACGTTATCTCATGTTGTTGATTCTGCAACGTATCAAGTTAATGAGGTCATATTCGAGTAAAAATGAATAAACACTGAAAGATAGACACACGATGGTTAAACTGGCGAATGGTGAACATATGTCGTTTGATAAGACGCGACACAAATCACGTCACAGCATGTGGCTATTGGTGCGACACTAATTCGATCGTTAAACCCTCAAAATGGATTTCAGATACGTCTTATAACTTTGTCTTGAGACTAAAAAGATGTCCAAACTGCAAATAAAAATATTTTAATCATAGCGATAAATTTTGGTTTTAGGATATTTTTCAGTTAGTAGAATTAAGAGAAATTTATTTAATGAAGGCCTGTAATGTTAATCCACAAATCGGTGTAATATAGCGCAGGTAAAAGAAAATTTCCAAGTGCAAAGCTTCAGGTAAATATGTTTTACATTGCGTGCCCATTTAAAAGCTTCTATTTTGTGGATTAAGAGAACAGAGACGCATTAATATATGCTTTGGTTAGGAATGTGGGAAATTCGGACGATGCAATCACCTATACGAATTTGTACACCTACAGTAGTGTAGCTAACTTAGAATAGTCTTCAAGATACGAGTTCAAAGCCTGAGCTATATATATATATATATATATATATATATATATATATATACCGTGTCTGTAAATGATACCAACACTATGGCTATTGTGTCAGTACCCAATACCAACACAATAGTACCGAAAAGTACATTGTGCTAACACTATGGTTGCCGAGTTGGTACATGGTACCAACACGATGGATTTCAATGTATGCTATAGTTCACCGAAATTGAGAACTACAACTATATCTAAACACCTGTCACACCAGAAAATCCATAACTCAGACCTTGAACGATATCAGTTATCCCATATCGCGGTAACCATGTCATCATACAATTAAATGTACAATAGTTAGTTATTATTGGGGCGGAGAACTAATATATATGCAATTGGCACTAGGTGCGCAACAGATTCTATTGAAAATGTCTGTTAATATTGTATGACAAAGAATAAATTAGATGCGGTTTCAACACGAAAATTTAATGCAGCTAAAATACTCGTATTAGCTCATTTCCCAGGAAACAAAGAAAAACTGTCGTCAATGGCGACAATATATATTAACTAGATAAACAAATGCGTAGGTATTGGATTAAATTACGTAGGCCGATCGACTAGACGTGTACTAAATAGAATAAAAAGATCATGTTATGTAAGCGCATGTGTCAAATCGCGCAACACATAATCGGAACATCGAAAGCATTGCCACTGTATACTAATTTTAAGAGACTTACGATTTGTAACAGAAAAAATAAGTTCGCAATTTGTGAAATGCGGTGAATGAAAAATGCCGTCTCATTTTTGCAGGCATACAAATGTATTTGGGATTAGAGCCTGAAATAAAGGTGATTCCCTATTTAAACTCATAAACGTCTTGGATCCGGTATTTTTGCCATCAACACATATTCAAATCAAGGTTGCGACTTTGATGTAATAACCCGTCTCATTGTATACAATCATTTATCAGTATAAACTACGCACTGCATAGTGTTGAAAAAGCAATTCATCAGTAAACCATTTTCCTCTTTATTGGGAACTCTTCATGTAATTTCCAGAATTTGCCGGCGACAGGACTGGAACTTGGGCACGTCTACCTCTGAGTCTGTTGCTCTTGGCTCACATGATTAAAAGAACAAACATTTTAATATGTAAACTGTTACAAATTTCTATATCGAGAAACTGATATATTAATCCTAGTTCATTCTGATTTACATTAAAATAATTAAAGTTTTGGTTCCTGTCAGTTAACCCAATGTTGGTTTTTGGAAATGGCATTTTAGTTTTTACAATATTTCATATCCGCAAATATGTATTTTATAAATAAGTTTATAAATTTAGATTATGACTCAGAAATTCTTCTTTCATTGTGCATATATAAATTATTTAATTATCTTTGGTACATTGTATATATATTCCATTATCTCATAATAGTTTGACTCCGAATATTTAAATACAATTTATGGTGCTAATTTGTGACAAAGGAGGGATATAATAAAACCAAAATAAACCAAAGGTCTAATTCCGTTGACGCAAGTATTCCGTGCTTAGAGGCGACTCATCAATTGGAGCCGGCTCAACTCTTCATGCCATTATAAGTTTTGACAAGTTATGTGGGAGAGTTGGACGATATAATTGCCAACGTTTAGGTGTATGAGCGCAATTTTAGAGTCGACTAAATATACGGCTTTTAAAGTACAAATTTGAGGCCCACACACAGTTTATAAAATATGACAAATAAGTAACCAGATTTAAATTAAAATCCTAAGTTTAATCAAATTCGGGAATATGGTTCCTGAAAGATACATGCTACTTTTTCTTCGATTGGTACAACCATTCACAAGTTTTCGTTAATTATTACATCATTTAATTAAACATTTAAAACTAATTTATTTCTTTATTCTTTGTTGCAGATAATAGTTGCGGATCCACTTGGGTTTTATGTGTTGGATACCTAGTTTCAAGTTAGTCCAAAAGGATCAGACGGGGAAAACAAACTCAGCGTAATGGAATGGTATAATCTCATGTGCAAATGCGACTTAAGAGTAGTTGCCGTAATTACACCCGAAACCCACAATATGTTTGGTTAAAATGTGCAACTTTTGGACAATGCAATCTCCCGTTTCCTGTTTAGCGTTATACAATGTATGTGCTTAGTCAAACTTTATTATAATTTATTTCCAAATTATTGATTTTATAAAGTATCAGTTATTACAGTCGAGTTAAATGCTGACAAAAAGACATTGCCTTCTTTTACTGTATTTTATATACATGCTTTATACTTCAACACATGAATTATTTCTGAATTCAATTTACAAATGCAAAAAAACAGCTGAGCTAAAATTTATGTATAATCTCATTTACTTAGGTCAATTAAAGCAGTATAATTAAACGAACATTGGTTGCGCGGACAGTGATAACAACTACTTTCAATCTGGGTTGCAATCTTGATATAAACACTTGACTCATGTAATGAAGTGTCTGTTCTATAATGACAGATTGGGGGTGGTCAGTTGGAACTTGAGGACTGAAGGGATGCCATATTTCTTAGTATATAACTGAAATCGTGTGTAGTGTAATGTGCGACAGGGTGGCGCAGTGGTAAGAGAATCAGATTCCGAAGTAGACGTGCCCAAGTTTGAGCCCTGTCCGCGGCACATTCTGGACACAATAAGAACGAAACCGGTCTACTGGATGAATTGTCTTTTATACACTATGCAATACTTAGATTATACTGAAAAATATATGTACATAATGTGTCGGGTGTCCATATTAAGGAAGTATTGGAAAAAGCATCATTCAAAGGCTTTTTTGAAGCTATTTGAAAGCAAACACATATCGAAACTACAAAGTATACGAAAACTAAACTGTTTCATTCAAATTGAGAATAGCAACCAAACTTAACACCTGCTATTCCAACAGAACATTACAAGTTGGTCTCCGTCGACATCAGTGATCACATTTACGTGGTAATAATGAAAGCATTTGAAACAACATACCATATTTGTGCATTCGGCGCTGCGATAATTTACTTTACTTTTACTTTACTTTACTGCGGCTGACTCCTTTTGGAGGATAAGCCGGCTCCACATTTCATAGAGTTTCTTAGGAATTTAGTACAAGTGGTGTCCCCTCACCACTCGGCTCTTTGATCGAGGACGCACCTCTAGCCTTTGCACATCCAAGCGCAGTCTGCAAGGCAGCAGTAAGTTGCATGGTTGCCGGTGGCTGTTGAGAGCTCATTCGCTATTCGGAAGTACGGGGTACTGTCCAGGAGTCCATGTAATCCTGTGGCTGTTGAACCCTTTTGCGGCGGGGAACACATGCTGAGTCATGGTGCCGTCGTCGGGCTCATGTGGTATTTTATAGGAGATCCGATTGCCGGTCGGAAATCCACCATGCCCTGGTGACACCACCGCCATAGCCCCGTTAGCCCATGTACGATCGGCCATCGAGACATGGTTGACACCGTCGTACCACGTTGAGGAGGGGATGGATAATTTAATAGATATGCAATTATGTTTTAGGGTTTGCGTGCATTTTAATTAATTCATTTGAATAGGACCAAAAATGTATCGATAAATGGAACGTTCGCATGTGTACATACTTTTCGCGAGTCGACGTTACGCCTAAAGTCCACTACAAATTTGGTCATGTAAGTCAGGTATTGGGCAGTATCATCTTCTATATTTCGGTCCATTCAATAATGGTGCAGATAACTTTATTTCAAGGCTTTGGAACACTGACTTCAATTTATACCGAGCCTGTAAAGAGTGTGAAAACCATGACATTTTAAATAGGCAAATTTCTAAAAAAAATTGGAATATAAACTTTTCGGTACCTATACTTACCCAGCAAAGTCTTGTTATGACTTTTACAGGTTTAATAATGTTCATATGTAGTGTGTTTTCTATGAACTTCGCTCGAATTCACGTACTTATAGGAGAATGCTTCTTTTAAATGTCTCACATTTCATGGTCAGATATAGAGCGAGTTTGTGGTTTAGTACTGGCCCCATTTCAGGCCAAAATATTTCCAGTTTATTTTCACTTTATTAACTTTTTATGTGCCCAATATATGAAATGCACTACCGGTGCCACTAATAATAATAGTTAAATCATGCAATATTTAATTACTTACTTATTGATGATGTCTGATTATAAACCTCTATCATTATATATATATATATATATATATATATATATATATATATATATATATGTCGGTATCTTTCTTTTTGAGAATTCATTTGTGGTTTCCTTAATTTATGCCACCAAATGTACTCGGGTTTAAATACAGGCGTCGGAAATCTCTGTAGCTACGTTTAAGAGACCATTAAAGATGCAACCGGTCCTAGATATGAATTTAATTTGATATCTTAAGCAATATTTAAATTATTCTGACTATGTTTGCATATATATGTCAGCTTTCGGCAAATAATGGGGCATTGTGAGTATTTTTACTTAAATCTAAGTAAATTCCAAACACGAAATACTGCCGAAATCACGAATACGTGCAAATACACCACACTTAAAGTAAGCGAACAAAGGACTATTTTTCGATAAAATTTGAACTGCGTTTCGATGTAGTGATGTTGAGTTTAAAATATTTGCCGTTTGCGTGACTGAAGTCGTTTAACTGTGAAAAACATCATTCGTTTTAGCGAAAAAATTCCAGGTGATTTTCCTCAATTTATGAAATAATTAAATTGCCTTCTACATACAAATATGAGAAGATTTTGAATAGATATTTATGTTAAAGATGGGAATTAAAAGCAGAACTCTGTCACGATAGGTAAGCAAAGCTATGCCGTTATTTACCATAATTAACAAATAAATTTATTCATTTAATTTGAAATTTGTTATAAATGAAAAATTCCAAAAAAGTGCAAATGAATGTGATGTGTTGCGTGATCGAATTAAATAGTTTTTCGAAAATATTTAAAGTTATCATTGGAAACGAGAATCAATCTAAATATGAGCAACTAGAACATGGAAGCCACAATCTTTAGTAGATAATTTGGTTAAAACGCTGCAAGGTCATTTGGCGTCCTACTTTCCTCCATTGCTTGATTAAATACTTGCGGAAGTGAAATCCAGTGTGGCTCTTACTCTTGAATAATCAGTTATCGACATATGCATTTGCCAAAGAAACTACTCTTTTCATTCGTTTTAACTTTGGCATGTCATTGTGGCTTTCTAGAAATTTGATTGCAACTAGGTACTTAAGGCCTCTGTAGTAACCCAATTTTGAAACCAGGTGTAAATTTGCATGCTGTTCGAAGAGGTACGTAGATCTCAAGGTTAGTTAGTATTACTTTAATAGTATTTTATTTATTGAACGAGGCAAAATAAATGCTTAGGTATCTCTTCTTCTTACACTTGATCAGCTTATAATTCTGCACAAAATAACTTCAATTGTGCAAACGAAGAATATTAGACGGAAGTAAAGAGTAAATTTCAACCGTTTAACTTCTTCTTCATTAGACGAATTAAAGTTCAAATGAGTGTAATAGCTAAATAATGATGAATTGGTCAGACCTGTAAACCAGTTACATAAATTAAAGGCTGTTACTCCGCAAAAACGCCGCACAATTCATCAATTCTTTAAATCAAGTTTGCGAGCTTGAAGTGAACACCATATTAGGTGTTTCGCAACTAGCAACAAATTAGTTCAAATATGATCAGAAAGATAAACCAAAGACAGCATGAACGGAACGCATAATCTCGTGCACATTTTTTACGTGCTTACTAACCTCTCATCATAAGGAGCCGGTATTACGCCCTTTACTCACCATATATTTGGGTGAGAAATGCTGGAAAATAGGACGGTACAAGTGATGGATGTCGTAAAAACATTGTATCCTAATTCGAGGCGCATTAAAGTTGACAGATGGAAGCAAGATCGTATTATCCTAGTGTTACCGGACAGGAAAGTAAAATCAGTAGCTTTAAAATAATATATAAGAACCGTTTTAAGACAGTCCCTTACCCTGAGAATTAGACACTAATAAAAATAAAAAAGTAGAAGCCATAAAATCATCACGCGCGCGATATTTTGGTTGACCAACAAGAAATACGACTGTGAGAATTAACCAACACATACCGCTGTGGAAGCGTCCTTGACTGCCAGCTTGGCACAGTTCAATAGCCAGTATTGAAAAGCTGCTAAAGAGTAAATTATCCATGACGCGCACTTTTTCAATGATTATATGGTTTAAGCCTGTTTACACGATGAATCTGATTTCGACAAACATCAGATAAGTTGAAATATTTATCCAATTACAATTTTTCACACAAAAATATATTGTCTTGTTTTATATCGCTGTTAACTATTGCGGGTCACCACGTGTCTGTCAGCAAAATATCGATTCATTAATATTTCAACATTCACATCCAGTATGCGCCTTTACATTTAATGAAAGTTGCGAGCATAATAAAAACACCTGACCCATTAAGTATATATATATATACATAGCACATATATATATATATATATATATATATATATACATATATATATATGAAATTATATGTGTGTATCAACTCAAATGAATTTACAAATAGAAAAATATATATTTCAGCAAACCGTGTGAACTAACATATACGCCTATCCATTTTGTCGCACTTTCCTAACTGCGAGAATTCCTTTTCCATTCACTTACAGTAATATTCAATACCTGGTTGCATAATCTCATCCTGTGTGCAATAGGTCATCGAAAGCTTGGAGTTAATAACAAGATTGAAATTATACAGTATTTCGGTACTTTTTTAAGGCCAAAGCAATTAAAATTAAAATTGAGAAGTAATCAACTCGTACGATAACACATCGATGTTGGCAGATTAAAAAAGATTATCCACACACACACACAAACACGCACACATGGCGAGAGAGAGAGAGTTAGATTGAAAGAGGGAAAGAAATAGAGTGGGTGAAATGAGGGAGAGAGGAGTAGAGAGGGAGGGAGAGGAGAGAGAGTAGGAGATACAGAGGTGGAGAGAGGAAGATATAAAGGTGTAGGGGAGAGGGGAGGAAGGAGGAGATAGTGGTAGAGAGTCGGAGAGACAGGGGAGAGGAGGGAGAAAGAGAGGGGGAGAGGAAAGAGAAAGAAAGAGAAAAGGAAGGTAGAGCGAGATAATGGAGCGTTTTCATCGAATCACCTGCCTAAACATAATCAGCCAATAACCTACCTATGGGCAATAGCCAGTGACAATTATACTCATCCATACATTGCGTTCCTTATAATGTATTACAATGTGTAATAATATAAGTGAATGCAAAAATAATTGATAATCTTTGATTTTTCCTTTCTTACTTAAAAGCCTTTGATTTCTATTAAGATTTTCATTATGTAATATGCATTATTATAATTGCATTTTTGGTAAGCGTAGAACGTTATACTTTCTTTCGCTCTCCGTTGATTACTGTTTTCAAATATTATTTCCTAATATATTACTTTCGGTGTCATTAATTAATTCTTCTTTTACCTTACTTACGTTTATTTACCCTGCTCTATTTTCTTTGTTATATTTCGTGGACCATGAATTTTAATCGGCCTAGCTTTATTTATATAACATTAGTATAATATATATTTTGTTATATTTTATTTGTTTTTAATTTCGTCTTATTAATAGGTTTATTTTATTGAAAGTTATGTTATTGTTAGTTCCGTTCAGTGCTTAATAAATTATTTTTCTACATAAACTCAGAAGACTAATGGTTATTTGGAAGCAATTTTGCTTAATTGTTTGTAAGCATCATGTAAAACTGATTAACCTTTATTTAAGGTTGCAAACTTGATATAAACACCTGAAATATTATGTACATTTATGGGTCAGTAAAAACTAAGTATTAAAAAAAATAGAAAAGGCAATTCATCCGGTAGACCGCTATCGGCCCTATTTAGATCTGATCATATACTGTCCAGAATTTGCCGCGGACAGGGCTCGAACCTAGGTACACATAATATGAAAGCAGCAATAGTTTACATTAACAGAAAAACATCGAAATTTCAAAAAAATAAAATAATAATTAAATTAATTTTTATGTGCATCTTAATTTAAACTGTGTCCGCTTTTTGTGTTAAATTTGGTGTTCATGACAAATCAACGCGGTTCGTGACGATGACAACCGAAAGGGCTAATCGAAATATTGCCAAAAAGGAGAAATACTATTTGGGAGCGTTTCGAATTACTAGATTGACGGATAATTACTGGGCACATAATGAACCATGATCGTATTGTGCAAAATTCTTTTAAAAAACTTGAAGCAATCGGTACTGATCCACGACTAAAATTATGACTCGTCTAGTGTGTAACCTAAACGCCTTTAAGTCGTTTTGATAAATAAAAGAAGAGTTCTTTCAATTAATGTGACAGTACACTCATAAAATAGATTTTATTAATGTAGTTTAAATATAACTAATAGCAATTCTGTGTTTTGCCTTTGTTTAACCATAATGTTTGGATTATTTTTTTCCTTAACAAAATAATTCCAGTTAAGCATAACATTGTGAATTTCTTTTTGTGTATTCAAAAACTAGTCTTCATTCCACTCACTCGAAAATAGTGTTCCTTCCTTGGGGATTAAATGAAAAATCTCAAAATAAAAGGCTTAGAGCAGAATGTTCCGATTTAAGAATAAATATTCAAAGTTTTCAAAAAATGTCCAAAATACCATTTTACAAATCTCACTGCTTTATATTTTGCATCTCTTAAACTCTGTTTGCTTATGATTGATTATCTCTACTAAAAAGCGAAAATTTTAAACTTAACTACGAATTTTCACATTTCATTAAAACAGAAAACTCGCTTAGCCATTATAATTGCATTAAAATCGTTCAGCAAAATAATGTTGATAATGTATGAACAAGACAATTTTCGTTCTAAAATTGTAGAACGAATTTAGGTACCTTAAAACTTGGAGTTATAAATAGAATACCTAATTTTATGCATTTAGAACATTTTGAAGTAACCACGTCTAGGTAGACTTCGAAAATTAAATAAATTAAAATATAAAAACGGAAAAAATAGTTAAGGAATTTTGGCCAAGGACCATAGGTAAATTGCATTGGGCGAAATATCGTTTGTCCAATAAATTAGGACAAGACGACCGTTAGCTAATTTAAAACATTAACTCAAAGCCAATTCAATGCTTACCTCGGTTGGTAATAATATAATAGTTTTAAACTATCATCGACTGTGCGGGCGGGGATGAAATTATTTTAATAAAGATTTTCAAATTGAACTTAAAACCAGTCAAAACTTAGCCAGTCGTAGAGGAGAATAATTACCGCCAGTCCCTTTCTAGCGCGTTTAGAACTTCCTTTCACATCCGCAAAGCAGTTTCACAGTCGGAATAACTATACCGTCGTAAGGAGATGTCGGTATTTCGAAAAAAAATGCGGCTCCAATTACCATTTGTCTCACGTACGTTTTCTTGAATTCATATTGGGATGTCTGATTTTTACGCATTCATTATCGTAAATACTCTTTTGTAGCTTAAGCCACATTCATCAAACTTACTTATGTAAGCCAAATTTGACTTCACGTATAGAAATAACGTGTTCATAATTAAAGGTTTCGGACGAATGAGTACAAAAGCTGTCGGATAATCGCACTGACAAGCTTATAATTTCATCTCTCATTCTCAAAGCACGACGGAAAAATAGACAATGATTTTAAATAACCGAAGCGCCTAAAAGGAAATTATCAACGAAAAGTTACGAATAACAAAGTTTTACGGAACATTGGATGGGAGAAATCTTGGTGTGAGAGTCGCATCTCGAATTATCCAAAACATTACATGTTTAAATGTTGTGAATTGTGCACCTAGTAATAAATTTCAAATATGGCCAGAAGGATAAACCAAAGGCGGCATGAACGGAAGGTATAATCTAATGCGCACATTCGTTTCGTGCTTACTGGCACGACTCATCAGTAGGAGCCGGTATTACACTCTTTAACCACTAAATATTTGGGTGAGGAATGTGGGAAAATAGGACAGTAAATCCCCTAGATGAGTGTGTAAACCTGCATTAGTTAACCTAACATTATATAAAGTCTTTGACAATGCGACTTCAACGCTAACTATATACCAAGTCCGTAAAGGATGCCAATACTTTGGCTATTGTGTCAGTACCCGATACCTACATTACGGTACCGAAATGGTACACTGTACTAACAATATGGTTGCCGAATCGGTACAAGGTACCAGCACGATGGATTTCAATGTATACTATAGTTCTCCAAAATTGAAAATTACAACTTTTCTGAACACCTATTACTTCAGTAAATCCATACAATGTGGCCTTGATCGATATCGGTAATCATGATATGATTCATATAAATCGAGAAGAGCTACATACTAATCTATATGCAACTTTGCATTAGGTATTGCGTACCTAGTAACAAATTATTTCAAATATGTCCCACATTTCGTTACGATTTATATAATGGGTATAGGCCGTATTACCGGTCCTACTAATGAAAGACCATCAAACACGACACATACATTTACATAAGCTTATAAATTTCGTTCATGATGGTTTTTGTGTATATTCCTGGTTCTATTTGAAATAATATATTGCAAGGTGTGCAATAACTGATAGACAATTTAATATGTAGGACTGTCTCTTTTTTCTGAGGCAAATAGATTCAACGATTAGTGATAACTTTTCATAATTATGAATTGATATGCCTCTGCAGGCGAAAACTTGATATCACCAAATAAAAATGTAAATAATAAATTTAAATTTGTTTAATTTTGTTGATTTTAGATATCATTATGTAAGCGTTTGCAATCATAAGTTTAAAGAATCATTCTGAATATTATCACTTAATGTGACTACTAATCTATTAACGGTTTCGCGTCATTGAGCTTAACAATCAGCAAATTTTAGTGTGACCGTGTGTTAGTGTTAAATGAAGTACGGTTTAAATTCTCACCATCAGAATGTGCCTCATTTGTACGCAAGCATCTTTATTCGGGTTTAAAATTGTGAAAATTAAAACCAAGTTTTAACAAATACAATCTGCTATCGATCTGCAATAGTCAATATACCTCAGTAGTTAATAAAGTGGAAAAAGGTTATTTAGCTATAGTTAAATGTGCTTTATCATTCAACTTTTGTGATTATTTCGCATTTATTCAAAATAAGCGATATTGGTGTATAATTCCTATGAATTCCCGAAACACATTGCCTTAAATGTCTGCCAAGGACATAGCTTACGAACTATATAATTGTATGAGTACCTCGCATATATATATATATATATATATACTATATATATGCTCTCTTCTCCTCATACCATATATATACTCCTCTATGGTATATGGAATTTATGTCAAATAAAGAGCACTGACATATTTGACGTATTTTTCATTCACATTTGACATTTCAGGTTATGTCGTAAATAAATAAATCTGTGGTTAAATTATCATTCTAAGAGTACATCCTGAAAAAATCAATCTACTTCGAAGTTGATAAAAGGATTCCTGGGGAATTAAAAGCATTTTATAGTGCAATAAGCCAGGCCGACATCAATAAGGCAGATTTTCTCTATTTTTGCAATAAATTTCTGCAATATTTATGTTTGGATTTAGCACATGAAATGAATAATCACGCCGAATAATAATAAAGGTAAACTGCATCTGGCGAGTGGCCTCGAATCGCGTTTGCGTGCGTGCATTCAATGCCACTAAATGAGGATACATTCACCACCTTCGATTTGGTGATTGGCCAACCTCGTCAGTTTTGAATATTCTGAATGACTGCAGCCGGTGTTCAAAGAACTCATGCCTAAATTTATTTTATTTGGAACTCGATCAATTTGACTATATCATAGCGAATGAATGCATAAATTGCTTCAAATGTTTTCCTTAAATTAATTTGCTCGTGCTCAACATATGAATCGTTTTCAAATCAAACGATTTCATGATTTTGGCTGAACCAGTCGATCGAATAATGCAAAATGACGGCACACTAAGACATACATTAAACAACAATCAAATAGTTTTTATTTTATTTTGGCCTACCTTGATTTACGTTTAAGTTTATCTACTGTAAACCTGATTTAAAAAATGCGTTGAACCTAAAATGCGGCCTTCATATACCAGAACTATTTTCGGCGCTCAAGATAACAAAACAACAAGAATTAGGCACACTTATGAATTAAATTCAAGTAATTAGTTGGAACTAATCTTTTTAAATCACTTTAAAACATTCTTAGTCAGAGATTTGTTAACAGTAATCCAAACTTTGTAAAAAGCTAAACTTGAAACCCAATAACCTTTACAATATATATATATATATTTATTTATTTATTGATATATATATATATATATATATATATATATATATATATATATATCAGTATTGTACAATTATGCACACGAATTTTCATGTTAAAAATTTCCTTAATTACTTTCTTCGTGCACGTGATAGTTCAAATGTATATAATTGGTCTTAAGTTAGTCATTGTAACACATCGGATTGTTCAGATTTTATATGCAAATGTACACATACACAAAAACCGTGTAACCTAACCTATATGTAGGTTAATTCTGTGATAATTGCATAATTGCTTTTCCAGTGCATGTGACCAGAAACTGCGTGTAGTAACTCCAAAGGAAGTCACTGTAATTAACTTACAACGATGTGCTATCCCGTGCGCAACACTTAATTCTCGTTTAGGCAATTCATTCATTAGCGAGTTATAGCATGGATTGTTGTGAAGCGACAACTGAAAGATTTAAACTTTAATGTAAATTACAACAGTCTTTTAGGTATTCGATATAATCAAGTTGAAACAATAGATTACATTAAATTAGAGCGGAGGATACAAATTTAGAGGAAGGGGAAAAGCGATCCGATACAACTACTGATTTATTAAATGCCTAATTTAGAATTAAACGATCATTAATTGCGGGGCCGTGATAATAGTTTTTGCGAGCTTCATATAAACCTAATTCCCATTATAGGTATATTGGTCAGTATTAATTAAGCAGCGCAAAATGTGGTAAAGGCAATTCAGCCAGTAGACCGGTTTCGTCCTTATTGGGAACTCATCACGTACTGGCCAGAATTTGTGGCAGAAAGAGCGCGAACCTGGGCACATCTGCTTTGGTTTCTGTAGCTCCAACCACTGAGTCACTCTGCCGCACGTTGTACACAATTTTTGGTATATAATATTTAATGTAGCTCAGTTCTTTTCTATTTCCGGTGCTGCTCATATGGTATCCCATTGCCGATAAAGTGCCAACTAATCATCCGCAATCTTTAATTACTGAACAGACACCACACTACATGGGGAAGTAATGTTGGAATGAACATTTGTTGCGCGGGCGGTGATAACAATTAAATTTAATCAAGGTTGCGGTCTTGATATAAACACCTGACCCATTAATTACTTACATATGTCAGTATAAACTAGGAATTGTATAGATTAGAAAAGGCAATTCATCCAGTAGACCGGTTTTGTTCTTATTGGGAACTCATCATGTGCTGGCCAGAATTTGTCGCGAACAGGACTCGAACTGGGCACGTCTTCTTCGGAATCTGGTGCTCTAACCACTGAGCCATCCTGCCGCACACTACACTGCACACAATTTTCAGTTATGTACTAACTAATGTAAATTGGTTAGTCTATTCTTCCTTTAGGTGGAATTCATTCGGCATCCATTTAGATCCAAAGTTCCAACTAACCATCCACAATCTGTCTTTACTGAACAGACACCACACTACATGGGGAAGTAGTGTTGGAATGAACATTTATATAATTAAACGAACATTGGTTGCACGGGCGGTGATAAAAATTAATTTTAATCAAGGTTGCGATCTTGATATAAGCACCTGACCAATTATGTACAAAAATTTGTCATTATAAACTAAGAATTGCGCAGTGTAGTCAAAGCAGTTCATCCAGTAGACCGGTTTCGATGGAGCCCCGTTGGAAGCATATTGTAACAAGTACTTGGTAATTGCCCAATACCGACAAACCCGGCTGACTTGATGAATTGCCTTTCCTACATTGTGCTATGTTAAGTTCATACTGATAATAAATACATAATCAAAATTCTGCTATTTAACTTCGCATAAATATACAAATTAAATATATGAAATAGCAACAAGTCGAAAGTGAGATAGAAGCATGCGCTAGAAATAGGTGATGATAAGTTTTATCAGAATCAGAGTACGATAATAAAACCGAGGAATGAGAAACGAAACGAAAAGTGTGTTTGTTTCGTTAATTTTTTCACCTCAATTTGATTTTTATTAAAGGAGGTCACACATACCTTGGCGTATTATAGCCGGTTATTTGTTATGGTAACTTTCGATTAATCCAATACGGATGCCATATCAGCTCCACCTAAAGGAAAAATGGACATTGCATTAGTTAGTATATAACTGCAAATTTTGTGTAGTATAGTGTGCGGCAGGGTGGCTCAGTGGTTAGAGCACCAGATTCTAAAGCAAACAACCTTGGTTCGAGTCCTGTCCGCAGCAATTTCTAGTCAGTACATGATGAGTTCCCAATAAGGACGAAACCGGACTACTGGATGAATTGTCTTTTCTACACTAGACAATTCTTAGTTTATACTGACATATGTAAGTAATTAATGGGTCAGGGGCTTATATCCAGATAGCAACATTGATTATAGTAATCGAATACGCAGATAGTGGTAATTTTCAGAAAAGGCTTCGATGTTGTTTTGACTTATATCATCCGCGCATTCATTGAACGCCTCAATTAAATGTTGCCAGATTCGTCGAAATACAGTGGGTCCTTCTGGTATTAGTGTGTTTTGGAGCTTAGCACAAAAGCAGCATAATTTTAATTACGTAGAACAATTTTGAAGTCTTTTTATCTACTTACTTCCAACTCAAAATTAGAGAGAAAAAGAGTTCCAGTTGCGTAAATCCAACTAATTTTTATGAGAACGTCCTTATGTCATAATAAAACGTATTAGTTTTTTTATTGCATATGTGTGTTTAATTTTCTTTAATGTTAAAAAGAAGCATTTCAAGCAGACAGCCCGCTTTAATTGATTGTACTTTGGTGGATATTTTGCCTACCATCTCATCTGAAGCTAAGAGATAATTAACTTGACGTATATGCGGTTAACGTATCGATTGATTAATGTCATTGCCTGGTTAGATCAGTTGTGGAGTGATGTCTTTGCGCTAATCATAGCAGAGGTCAATTCTAACATCAGAATGAACGTGAAGTGTTAATAAAATTAGGTGTGCTACTGTCGTTGACTTTTGAAGTTAAACACCACTTCTCACTTATCCTTAGTGAAACGCAAATATATTAACTCAAGTTTTGCGGTAGCAAAGCATGCATAAACTGTGTTAAGTGTCGTATAACTTAAGCAATCATTGATTACGCGAGTGTCGTTAGAAATTCTTCAAATCAAGTTGGAGAGCTTGATATAAACACTAATCTTATAGTATTTAACTAGTCCCAAAACTGCCAGGATTTTTATCAGAGAACGGTGGCAAACTGACTAGTGAGCATCAAACCGCGATTCATCAGTCGATTACAATGTTTGCAAGACTACTAGAGATGAGAGCTGCATATATAATTTTTTTTCATATATACAGGCAATGCGGTTTGATCCTCGCTAGTCAGTTTGCCGTCGTACTCTGATGATGATCATGGAAGATCGAAACGCGTCAGTGCGTGCAACTGGCGGTAGTTTTGTTATGTTGTTGAATAAAATGGGATTGGTGTTTACTTTAATCTCGCAAACTTGATTTGCATAACTGTTACCTCCACCCGCGCAATCGTTGATTGCTTAATTTTATTGCCCCTAAAATGGCCGTGTTGAAACATTCTACACCCTAGAAGTCCACCGGACTTCAAACAACTATAAAAGATAATGAAAAGGTCCCGTTTATGGGCACACCCATTTAACCGGACGTAAATATCAACTTTAGTGTCACTCCATAACTTGGAATACGCACTTGCGAATTATATAACGTGCATTATAACTAAATTATTTTTTTAAATTTTAAAATAAAGCCTTTTAATTACTTAGAATTTATTTTTCTAAAGAAAATTAAAATTTTAACATTTGCTGAATAGTCAAACCGGTTATAGCTTACTTGAATAAATTAATTTGCATGGAAAACATAAAAAAGTTAATGTAACTACGCGAAAATCGTGAATCATACACCATTTGTTCCGTTGCATTTTTATTTTTATGCCTAAACAAAAGCTTGTGAAATCACAAAACTAGCCAGAGTTGAAATTCCCTTTACTCGAATTGCTGAATACTCTTCAAAGGTTTGTTTTAACATAATAATTAAATCTGTTTGTAACTCTAACGAAAACTAATGAAATGTTCTGGCATACAGCATACCTTTTAATTATAGTGAATCGTGCCGCACTTTTAAGTTTATTCCAACTAGCAAACTTAACTTTTTCTTTATTTAAAAAATTACACGACAAATAACACGCTAGCCCAAACAAATTTAAATTTATTACAAATAGCACACGATTTCTTCGCTGTCCAATCTTGTTAACACATGGAATTTGAGTTTATGCATGTGGTTGATCACATGGATTACCTAGCATTGTTTTATTAAACGGCAATATTCCTTAACTGCGTGTGCGGTAGGTCTAATTTCTCCGCATTTATTCAGATGGTGGCCAATACGTTTTTGTCGTATGCCATGCGTAGGCTGGACAGGTGTGCCCTTCGGATTTGATGTCGACTTGTCGATAACAAATGACTGCACCAGATAAATTTTACGCTTCTTTCAATACGGCTCCGATTCATTATTTTACTGGCGATTTCTCAGTCCAGTTTTCTTACAATGTTGGACCATGTTTATGGTATGTTTGGGGTGTAGAGCCGGCCGCTATATTGGATTAGGCTTGACGCTTAAAATGCACGCTTCTATTGAAAACTTGTCATTTCCTGTCCAGAATTTGTCGCGGACAGGGCCCGAAACTGGGTACGTCTGCTTCGGAATCTGGTGCTCTAAACATTGAGCCAACCTGCCGCACACACAATTTCCACTTATACACTAACTAATGTTGCTTTGTTAGCGTTTCCTTTAGTTGGAGCCTATATAGCATCCCTTTAGACCTGAAGTTCAAATTAACGATCCCCCAATTGGCATTATAGAACAGACATCATTCTACTTTGCGAAGTGATATTTAAATTAACATTTATATAATTAAACGAATAAAGGTTGAGCGGGCAATAACAAGAATTACTTTTAATCATGGTTACGAATTTGATATAAACACCTGACTTAATATGTGCCTACATTTGTCAGTATAAGTTAATCATTGTATAGTGTAGAAAAGGCAATTCATCCAGGAGACCGGTTTCGTTCTTTTTGGGAATTCATCACATACTCTCCAGATTTTGCCGCTGACCCGACTCGATACTGGGCAGGTCTGCTATGAAATCTGTTGTAAAATAAACTTCCGAAGCAGACGGGCACAGATTCAAGCCCTGTCGGCAAAAAAATCTGTACAGTACGTGAAGAGTTCCCATAAAGTACGAAACCAGACTAATGAATGAATTCCATTTTCTGTATTATTCAATGATTTGTTTATACTGACGAATGTACATATGAAATGTTACTGGTATTAATACCAAGATCGCAACCTTGATTTAATTACTGTTATCACAACCCGAACAAAAAATGTTCTTTTTACATCAAAATTTGTCATATTCGGCATTATTCAATAGTACCCAATGTTTCTGTTGTCGGTTATCAAATAATGGGGCTTTTGATTTCGTCATATAACAAAATTACGTCTTCAGGAGAGGCGCGCATTTAGTGTAATATTCAGTTTTAAAACAAATAATATCTTGCCACTCATATAATCAAAAGGAAAATCAGGTTGTATACACATGAAAGATTTTAAAATGAGCTTTAGTAGTCTCGAAATAAATGGTCATTATTCACTTTGTTATTAATGTGTCTTTATTCGTAATAAAAAATATGTATATATATGATATATATATATATATATATATATATATATATATATATATATATATAATTGGATTTTTAATATAAACCTGTTCATATGGAAATATATACTTGCGAAATTATGAATTGCATTGAAATTGTGTATCTTCGGTGACTTAATGGATGAGTTGCATAACTCGGAAGCAAATGCCAGCTATTCTTTAAATTAAGTTTGCGTGCTTGAAGTAAACACCAATCCCATTGTATTTAACCAGTCATCGAACAACATAACAAAACTACCGCCAGCTGCAACGCACTGACGCGTTTCGACCTTCCATGATCATCATCAGAGTACGACGGCAAACTGACTATCGAGGATCAAACCGCATTGAATATTTATGGAAATCAAAAATTAGATATGCAGCTCTCACCTCTAGTAGTCTCGCTTTCATTGAACTTGACTGGAAATGTCGGCCGCACAATTGCTATTCAGTCACGAGCAGTTGTTTTTTGTAGCTTTCCCCACTCACATATATACATAGAAAATACAATTTAACAATAAATTGATTGCGCGGGTGGTGGTAACAATTCTTTAAATCAAGTTTGCGAGCTTGAAGTAAACGCCAAACCCATTGTATTTAACCAGTCCTCGAACAAAATAACAATCAATTATTGTTTAAATGCAAGCTATTTCGAATCACAATGCTTAATGAGTTCCCAATAAGCACGAAATCGATCTAGTTATTGAATTACATTTGCTATGTTTTACAAAGCTAAGTGTAAATTTGCAAAATATATATATCTCAATCTTTCCATTATACTTGAAACGTGTACAAACCTGTTTTTTACTTTTATAATCGCAGTCGATTAAATTTGTCCCTTCAGCAGATAGTAAAAAAACTATATAGACTTAAATTACGTAATCTCACGTTAGAATAATTTAGATATATTAAATGGATAAATAGACAAATAAAAAGATAAATATATTTGAACAAACAGTACAGTAAAATTAATAGCGCAACTCAAATTGTTAAATGTTTTGAGTGACATAAAATAGATTATCTAATCCTTGGTGTATGAAACACGACGTTATGCCCACTATCTTCATTTAAAAACCGAATATTTCTGGTTATTCTTTTGAGTCATTTTGTCAACTGTTAGTTTATAATAGCATAAAACTGACAAGTAATCAACCGAGTGTTAACTTTTGTTAAAACGGCTTCATTTATGATTACTGGCAGTCACATAACAATTTGTGGCAGTTCACTCTATAGACGTGTGTCATGTGTGTCCGTCCGTATGTTAGTGTATTTATATAATCCAATTACATTTAATTACCTACCACTTAACAACTAATGATGTTATTAAACGAACATTGGTTGCGCGGGCGGTGATAACAATTAATTTTATTCAAGGTAATGATCTTGTTATAAACACCTGACCCATAAAGTACTTACAGTTGTCAGTATAAACTAATAATTGCGTAGTGTAGGAAAGGCAATTCACGAAGAAGAGCAGTTTCGTCCTTATTCGGAGCTCATCATGTACTGGCCAGAATTTGCCGCGGACAGGGCTCGAACAAAGACATGTATGATTCGGAATCTGGTGCTCTAACCACTGAGCCACCCTGCCGCACAATTAATTTTATTCAAGGTAACGATCTTGTTATAAACACCTGACACATTATGTTCACACTTTTGTCAGTAGAAAATAATAATTGCCTTTTTAAAACTACACAATACTTTGTTTGTATTGAGAAATGCTTGAAAATAAAGGGACAGGTGGTTATATGCAGATCGCAACCTTGATTAATAGTAATTAATGATGCTTCACTAAATAAGCTTATTTAAGGCATGCGTGTTTGTGCGCATTCAGTTAAACCTAATAAGCGTGTTTAAACGACATGAGCAGCTGAATCCCAACTACTCTAACTTTGTTAAATAAGGAATTTAGGGGTGATACCGATTTTAAGGAAGTGTCACAAAATCCAGTCAGACAAACGATCAAGTGTTGTTTAAATAATAAATTTTATTAAGATACGAGTTTACAATTAATGATTTAAACAAAAATTATTAAATTTACTATCTGGATGAAAGATCATATTCATAATGTAAAGAAAATGTGATTTTTAATATACAGTTTCATTAATAAGTATTACACTTTGTAAGCAAACTAAGGTAATACATAGTGGAAGATAATAATAAATAAAGGATGAAATTATGAAGTAACCTCATATTTAAATAACGATTGTTAATTTCTCTCGACTATTTACAAGCTAATCTTAATCTAACGTTCCTATTTGTAAACTAGATCAAGCAACTTGTTCTGATTTTTTAAATCTTTACTTTCTACAATTATTTCGTACACTGTTTCAAACAAACACACATGTAAATGACGCACGCTAAAAGTTTTATAGGACGACGGCGTGAAAATATGGATAGCATACGTAAAAATAATGCGGTGCACAACAAAAGGATTAGTTAATTTGAAAGACCCGAAGTTTGATATTTTCTATCGAAACCGATGAACGATACGTTCAATACTCACCAAAACGCGTCTTTATTAAAGCCAAGGAAGCTTGGTTCCGGAGAAGACTCAACACCAAGACCGGATAAGAGTTTGATTAACTTGGCAGAAGAGAGATTGTCGCCATGAATTTGCAACACCAAGACCGGATAAGAGTTTGATTAACTTGGCAGAAGTGCGATTGTCGCCATGAATTTGCAAGTCCAAACCGATGAAAAAGAAGTTGTCAATTGATGTGAAATGGTGACGTAATTCAGTCTTTTTCTTACTGCAACGTTGTAAAATAATTAAGAAGCATTCATAAACTCCACGAAACAAGATGTTTATATATATATATATATATATATATATATATATATATATATATATATATGTGTGTGTGTGTGTGTGCGTATGTGTACGTAAAATTAGAATTTGTGTTCTCATTTTCCATTAATGAATTGCAACACATGCCTGAAATAAATACAATGTCCTATGCAAGAAAGTAGATTTCAAAGTTTCGAAAGGTTTATGACCATTTTATATTTCCGGTAGTTCAACATTTATGATCTTGGAATAAATGTTGATGATTGCATCTTTCACAAATAAAATAGTATAAAAATATTAATATGCTTTAGTTCCTTTCCGTGCATATAAATAAATAAATAAAAGTATTTCTGTCATCAGCTATCAAATTAAAATAAATATAAATATAAATATATATATATATATATATATATATATATATATATATATATATGTGTGTGTGTATGTATATTCATTGTACCATTCCTGAGTGCAAAAAAAGTAATTTTATCAGATACAAGAAACGTTTCTTTCTCATAATCTCCTCAAGTATCTAATAATGAACATATATTTATATATAAATTGGAAAACAAAACAAGATAGAAATATATTACAGTTAAATACTGTTTGTTGCGAAGAGCTAATATATATGCAAGTATGTATTAGGTTTTGCGAACCTAGTAACAAATTAGTTCAGTTGTGACCAGAAGGATAAACCAAAGCAGCATGAACGGAAAGTATAATCTCATGCACATTCGTTTCGTGCTTACTGGCGACTCATCAGTAGGAGCCGGTATTACGCCCTTTAACCACTATATATTTGGTAGAAGAATGTGGAATAATAGGACGGTACAATCTCCTAGACGAATGTGTAAACCTGTAATAGTGAAGCTAACATAATCTGAAGTCAACGACAATGCAACTTCAATGCTAACTCACACTATATAATATATATACCGAGTCTGTAAAGGATACTAACACTATGGCTATTGTGTTAGTAACTGGAGTAACAGGTGTTCGGAAATTGTTGTAAATCTCAATTTGGGTGAACCTTAGCATAAATTTATATCCATCAGGTTGGTATCATGTACCGACTCGGAAGCCATAGTGTTAGTATCCGGTACTCATCGATTTCAAAAAGGTATCGGTTACTAACACAATAGCCATAGTGTTAGTATCCTTTACAGACTCGGTATATATATTATATAGTGTGAGTTAGCATTGAAGTTGCAATTGTCGTTGACTTTGATTATGTTAGCTTCACTATTACAGGTTTACACATTCGTCTAGGAGATTGTACCGTCCTATTATTCCACATTCTTCTACCAAATATATAGTGGTTAAAGGGCGTACCGGTCTTTACTCGATGAGTCGCCAGTAAGCACGAAACGAATGTGCATGAGATTATACTTTCCTCGCCCATGCTGCCTTTGGTTTATCCTTCTGGTCACAACTGAACTAATTTGTTACTATTAGGTTCGCAAAACCTAATACATACTTGCATATATTGCCCTTCGCAACAAACAGTATTTAAACTGTAATGTATTGAATTGAATGATGTCATGCTTACCGCGAAATGTGATAACTGATATCGATGAAGGCCAGAGTGTATGGTTTAACTGGAGTAACAGGTGCGGGAAATTGTTGTAATTCTCAATTTGGGTGAATCTTAGCATAAATTTATATCCATCAGGTTGGTATCATGTACCGACTCGGAAGCCATAGTGTTAGTATCCGGTACTCATCGATTTCAAAGCAGTATCGTTACCAACAAAATAGCCATAGTGTTAGTATCCTTTACAGACTCGGTATATATTATATAGTGTGAGTTACATTGAAGTTGCATTGTCGTTGACTTCAGCTTATGTTAGTTTCACTATTACAGGTTTACACATTCGTCTAGAGATTGTACCGTCCTATTATTCCACATTCTTTCTACCAAATATATAGTGGCAAGGGCGTAATACCTGCTCCTACTCGATGAGTCGCCAGTATAATGAAACGAATGTGCATGAGATTATACTTTCCGTTCATGCTGCCTTTGGTTTATCCTTCACCATAACTGAATCGATTTGTTACTTCAGTCTGCAAACCAAATACATAATTGAAGATAGAAATATGTGAACATAGCGAGAGTGTGCAAAACAAAAACCAATCAATTGCGTGCGTCACATCCAATTCATGTTCAATGCCAGTACATGCTTCTTCTGCTTGCATAAATCCGTCTGCAATTTGTTTATCCATAAGGCTTCGTATGTGGCTAGCTCTCCTTTGATTTTGCACGCAAGCAATAGATTGGTTTCCGTTTTTCACACTCTCTCTAAGGTTCTCATATTTCATCGTGTTTTGATTTCCCAACTTTATATATAAAGATATTTTCATTAGTAGATACTTGAGGAGATTAAGAGAAATACATATATATATATATATATATATATATATATATATATATATATAATTTTTCTGATTTTGTTTTATGGTGAATTGGGTAATTGGTCCGATTGGCTGGGTGCCCTGGTTTCAGTATATGATCGGAAATAGCGGATTATTCTGACGATTTTAAGCCTTTATATATATATATATGTGTGTGTATTTTATCGATATAAACTAAACAATGCCCAAGGGAGCATATGTTGTATTATGCAGTGTCCGGTTTTACTTTCACAACATTTCTTTCTGTTTCACAAACTTTGCTTAATATGGCAGGGGGGAGAGGAGCATGTAGAAGCATTGCTTACTATATTGCACTGTAAACAACCCTCGCAGCGAACTTAATTCTCATGTTTTTTTCGCGAAAAAATGCATGAAAGAATGAAAGTATATGGTCTCAAACAAGATTGAATTCGATTAGGAAAGGTATATTGATTTGGCTATAAATTCTTTAAAAAAGCATTTTTTAAAACTATGTTGTTTATTCTCAGAGATAGAGAAAGAGAGATAGAGATATGGAGGGTCTCTAATAACAAATCTGTTACTGTCATGCTAATTTAAAATATTAATGACATAATGATTAAATTTTGTGTTTTGCGCAACAGTTTTTGATTAATTTCCAGGTCCTTGTTCTTAGGCATAGGTTCTTATGTTCACTGTTTTAATTTCTACGTTGAATATATTTTAGCCCGTTTCCTAGATTTCCCTTCTTAGGTGTCATTGTAATATGTGTAATCGATGGGGTTAAAATTTTCGCAAAAGCAGAATACATCGTGTACAAATATTAAACATCACAATATGCTGATTTCCGAGTTTTTTGAAAAACAAGAAATGACTTAACCGAAGCTTTAAGTTGAGACAACGGAAATTAAGTGGACAGAAATTATTTTTACATCAGTATAAGTGGGTCGGTTTAACTCCTCATATTTTTTCTGACTGGCGATTTTAGTTCTATAAAATCTACGGACAATCTAATTTAACAACCTTCGATTTCGTAAATTTTTTTTATTAAAAGGACCATTTATTTCGGTCGATTAAGAGTCTGGAAAAATGTCCTTTATTCGTATTTCGCATCAACATGATTTAAAATTCCAAATATTTAACTGTACCATGTATTTTTAAATCTTCATAACTAGTATTACCTCACTTATTGAATTGTTCTTTTCAAAGAATATTGAATGCGCTTGTGATGATAATAATTCTCTAAATCAAGTTTACGAGCTTGAGATAAACTCCAATAATCCAAATTTAATTGATCTTTATCTGAAACTCTTAAGCTTGATTCAAATAATCTTTATCTGCTAATTTTTTTAAAGAAAATATCACTAGCATTTCGATTCAATTACATTTTAGATTTGATTTTTTGTTTCTATTTCTAGAAAATATTTTACTAGTACTTTTACTAATTCATTAACAGCCGTTTTGGATTAATTTTTCTAATTGAAACTGATTAATCTAACGATGTATAAACTGAAGCAAATCCCTTTTAATGAAACAAATACTGAGGCGTCCAAACGTTTGGAAACAGCTGGATCGGATTTAGAGAAATGGGGATTCTCTGTTTAGTAGAATCTCTTAGGCTATCATGAGAAATATATTTTTATTGGTACTTCGCAGCTCTTAGCAACAGAACAAATTAAAACGCCAAAATGACAATGAAGCCTTCCATTAGACAGAATTATTTCAATAATTTCCGTTGTATGCGCTTTAATTCGGAATTTCAATTTGGCCAGTGTCTATCTACAACTGTGGTAATTGGCCCTTAAAATGTTTATTACAGGAATAATTTTCACATTTCGATTAGGCCGCTTTTAATGTTTTGCAGCAATAAGCGTAACCGACTTTCTAATTCCTTCCGAAATATGCCTACACTGTAGTTTGAACTAATATTTTATTGACAGGCAGTTGCGCAAAATTACTAAGGCCATCTGAAAATTTGCAGATGAAAGTGAGAATTTATTCGAGGACTTTATGGTTCACTCCATTTGATGTTTTATTTTAGTTTAAATTTTACTAAAAATGGTCATTATTTGGTGATGCACAAATGTAATAACATTTATTGTAAGAAGAATAATACGAAGAAATGAAAATTCTGTGATGTCATTCCAATTTTAACACTTAATTGTGGTCAAACTTGAATATTACTTCTGCAGAATTCAGGTTATGTAAATTTTTTTCATGGAAATATTGGAAATAGAAATTAAATTTAAAAAATTAATTTTAGAAATATTTACATTTTAATTTAAAAATTGTAATTTTGTAATTGATATTGTTTAATAAAACGAAACTTGATTAAAAAATAAATTCGAAAATAAAATGTTTAGTTTAAATGCATTCGAGTTTGTTGATGTATCGTATAAAATATTGCTCAAAAGACAAACTTTAAAATATTTGGATAAATTATTATTTTAAAATTGAAGATAATATTTTAACTCGGCTAATTGTTTCTACCATAAACGTATTACTATTAAATTCACTGTCTAATTTTTTACAGGCAAAATGCTGTTGCGGAATAAATGATAGCAGCCTTAGGTCGGTAAAATCTTGATTCCTTTACTTTTTCATGTGCACAGATGTTTTTGACATTTAATTGATGGATTCTCATTTGTTCCGTCATTCAAAATCCGTCCATTATTAGTTTTTATGAAATTGTACGTGAACTAAACATTACCTAGATATTTCCAAAAGTTCTGGACTTCGTTTCCAGTCCCAACTTCAGGGTTGACACCATCATCATAGAAAAATCTAATTGTGACCAACGTGATATCTTCATTCAAGACTGACCTATTTATATTTATTGTAATTCCTAAAATATTGTTTTTTGTCTGTCCCAATATCCGGTCTTCTATACTCACATATATATCTACGAGAATACCAATCTTACCCCGCCCCCGCCCCCCTCCGCGCACACAACAACCTTTGCACACATGTACGTACTCTAATTTAAATTGACATACGTGGAATGATTATAAGTAAACAATATGGATTTACATACACACCTAATCGTGATGTCTCGATTTATTTAATAATTATTCTGACGCGTAGAAGAATCAACAAAGTTTTCATTTTAATGAAAAAGAAAATAGGAATGAATCAAGATTTTACCGATCTACGAGTTCGCAATAAAATTCAGCGATGACTGCACCACGCAAGGAAGTTCTTCTTCATTCGTATTTATTATTAAAATCAGTAAGCTGTAGAAAATTTTCAAGTCTTAATTTGCCGAATTGGTGCAAAAATATTGATATTAAGCATATAAATTCTGCCAGTAAACAAAAATGTGATAGAACCACCGCATTTCCATTGGGACGAATAAAAACTCAGTCCGATCGAAGACAAAACGATAATGGAAATTGTGATCAATGGGATCTTTGTGAAACTGTTAGGGCAAAGCTAAAACCCGCGTACGCAAAACGCGGCATTGAAAATATGTAGCTGGCACTCCGCAATCGAATTTCAAAAAATTCTGCGAAAACCTGAAATTAATCCTGCAATGCAGCACATTTCCAATTTGGATTAGTTTTCATTTCAAGTTAACCAACTTCTTTTACTTAAAGAAAAAAAAATGCTTGAAAAGTTGACAGATTTTATTCATAAAAATGTGCCCTCCAAATGAAATTGATCTTTACTGGTTTTTGTGAAGATGACTGATTAATTACTATGGAAACGAAATCAGGCAATTTGTAAAACACAACGGTCCGCATTAGCTAAAATAATTATCGATGTAAACAATCAATGATTGCGCGGGTAGTGGTAAAAATCCTTTAAATCAAGTTTGCGAGCTTGGTAAACACTTAATCCATTGCCATGTGCTAACGACGAAGAAACTTAACAACGACGTCAAACTGACATATGAGGAAATATGCATTGTTCTATTGGTAGAAGAAATGTCGGCTGCCCTGTTTTGTAGCAATCACGGACATTAACTGTATTGAAATTAGCATTTATATAATTAAACCAACAGCGGTTGCGCGGGCGGTGATAGCATTTACTAAAATCAAGGATGCGATCTTGATATTAGCACCTGACCCATTAATTAGTTGTACATGTCAGTATGAACTGAGAATTGTAGTGTAGAAAATGCAATTTATTCAGTAGACCGGTTTCGTCCATATCGGGAACTCATCACGTACAGGCCAGAATTAGCCGCGTACAGGGCTCGAACCTGGGCACGTCTGCTTCGGAATCTGGTGATCTAACCACTGAGCCACTCTGCCGCATACTAAATATCATTTTCAGTTATATACTAACTCATGTAACTCGGTTAGTTATTTTTCGTCATTTACATGCGGTGCGGCAGAGTTGCTAAGTGGTTAGAGCACCAGAAGCCGAAATAGACGTGCCCAGATTCGAGTCCTGTCCGCAGCAAGTTCTGGCCAGTGCATGATGAGTTCCCGATAAGGACAAAACCGGTCTACTGGTTGAATTGCCGCTTCTACACTATACAATTCTTAGTTCATATTGACAAATGTATGCACTTAATGTGTCAGTTGCTTCAGTTCCCAACTTTGATTTAAGTAAAGTCAAATTGATCTCAATTTAACTGCACCACTTAAAAGATTACGATTCGTTGAATTGCGCAGGAAATCAGTCAGTGAAAATTTGCTAAAAACTTAAATTGACATTATTGTATCATTAGTCTAATTACCTGTAAATATTAAGTTTTAAATTAAAACATAAATATGCTAAAACATGGCACCAAACGTGTTAAAAAATTTCAAACTAATCACATTAAAGGATAAATTTTATGGACTACGCTTCATGAAACGGGGACAGAAATATTTTATTTCAGGTGAAGTTCAAATTACTAAATAAGGTGACATATCGCAAAAGATCGGTGCAAAACTTTGCATGAAATTAGTACAAATCGAAAACACTATTCGGAAAAACATTTTTTGACAGGTAGGCAATAAACTTTTAATGCTTTTGTACTTCTAGTTAATAACAATAAAATTGATCATAATAAAGTTTTAAAAGGATATATAATATTAAATTAGCAAGCGATATGAACCCAATTTGAAATAGCATTCAAGTAAAATATAATAAATTTTAAGCTATTGCATGTACGAGTCACCTTTCTTATTTTCACTAATCAATAAATGAATCTCGAATTGATGCTCGTTTATCGGTGTTTCGTCGTTCCCTGATAATGACCCAGACTTTTACACGAACAGAACGTAAAGAAGTCCGAATTAGGACGAAACCGGTTTTCTGAATGAATTGCCTCTCTACGCTATTAAACGCCTAATTCATACCAGCAAAATTAAGTATGTAATGGGCCTGGATTTTTTTTTACTAAGTTCGAAACATTGATATGAATAATTTATTTCACTGCGCGCGCAACCAATCCTCGTTTAATTAGCAAATGAAGATTTTTGCTTAATTGATGTACGTTGACGACTGAAGTTTGATTTAGAACTCTACACATTACAAGTAGTCAGTGTTTTTCCAAAAAGTCTGCTAAAGGACTCCATTGGATTTAATTTTATATATCACACTATTTAGCTGACTTCTGTTTTAAAAACTAGGTCATTAGATTGATTGTAAATTGCAGTTTTCTGAAATGATGAATTCTGTTGATTCGTTTTCGTTGAATGCATAATATTACAGATTCAGTTAAGACACTATAAACTTGGAAAATCATCTTAGTAAATATGCACGTATAAAGAACTTTTCCTTGATTTATTTGTTTATTGACGATGAATGAGGTTAAGTGCACGATTCAAGCTGATTTCAACAAACAGAATTTATCAAAATTAATTAAACATAATTTTTAAATAAGATAGCCTAGAATGAGATAACTGTTGTTGAGCGAGGCCAGATTTTGAAGTCTTACTGGAGTAGCTGGTCTTCAGAATTGTATTTTTTTATTTTTGGCAAAATTCAAGTTGACTCGAAAACCTTTATGTTGGTTTCCTTTGCAGGCTCGGACATACGGTGGAAAAGTTACGAAACCCTATGCCAATTGTATATACAACGGTGTGTGGCATTCAAGGCTACCGTAGATAATTTCATTGCGTTTGTTAATTGTCTGCGGAGATTCTTGAAACTAGGCGCCAAATTTCTGCGAGCTGGGCTTATATTGGTAATCGTAGAGTTACATGACCTCAATTTAAGTACAGTTTCTTTGTCCATTTTGAATCCGTTTGGACTAGAAAGACTCAACAGATGGAAGAAGCGTTCGCAAGAGAACAGATTCATACATGGCAGAATCAGCTAATGTCAACTACTGCCAAATTGGGTATTGTAGGACGCGTTCGTTTACCAGGATGGGGTCTACGTGTGCATCATAATTCTTGGCCGGGAACAATGTGCAGTATGATGCCGAACCCAACCTATGGACGATCGTGTTTAAGATATCTAATAGATTTCTCTCAACTTTCTTTTATTATTAGAGCATAGTTAACTTCGGGACTCGGTCGTTCTTCATGAAGCGATACAGTTGAAACCACAAGGAATTCCTACTGCAGATTACCTGACCTGTGTTTTGACTAATGCAGGTAGTGTTCCAGTAAGTTTCTTTCTTCAACCAAATATTTCGGCTGCCTTTATCGGCGGCCTCCGTCAGTTGTTTCATTTTCACCAATTTAAAAAAACAAACTAATGAAACAAGCTTGATCGATATTAGTTATTACTTTTGGTGTATCCTTCTGGTGTTATTCGAACCAAATTGTTGCTATGTCCTCAAAGAAAGAATGTGTATTCCTTAAATGCAAATGGAAATTTGATATCTGTAAGACAGGGCTGCCTTTCTATCAATCAGGCATTCGTCAAATTGGCAAGAATAGATAGCCAGATGCAGAGCATAGTATCAATCGAGCGAAGCTTTTTTGATGTAGCTCAATATGTTCACCTTATTTGGCATGCCATCAATCAACTAATCCATCGATCGGGCAATCAATCAGAATTGAAATAAGCGAACGTAGACACGGACAGACCATCAGAAGATCAATGAACAAATTTAGTTAAAAGTAAAAATTAATATCATGCTTAAAGAAAACATTGTCATTACAGATTAAGATTCATAACAAGGAAGAAGAAAAATTTGTTTCAACAATGCTAAGTAATACAGTAACTATCAATTAATAAGATATTGATTTAACTATTCAATTTGCTTATGACAAATCCGGTGAACTAATTAATGAAAAAACATAAGTAGCTTGATTAAATAGTTTCAAAAATGCTACAATGAATTGTTAATCTTCATTACTTTAGTATAATGCGAATATTGAAGACTATAATAATGAAAATCGCTTTTACTTTTCAGCCTGTAGTCTAATCTAAAATCCATAACATTTAACAAACTGAAAAAATAAACGGACAGATGATTATCAATCTTAATTTTGTTGCTTACAGTTAAACATTTTCTAGTTTGTTTAAACTATAAAACTAAATTTTACATGAAATAGGCTTCAAAACTTTTGTCAAATAATATCTCCAATTGGCTATCTCTCCAAATATACATAAGGAAAAATTTGTCAATATATCAGTTCAAATATAAAACATTTCATTTTATGTGTAAATGACGGTTTTCTAGAAAATTATTTATCGTAAGTTTGCACGAGTTCTCCTTTCTACAATCTTTCCCTTTAAATATCACCCCATTCATTTATCAATTTATCCATATACCCATAAATTAATTATTCAATTCATCCATTAATCCATCTATCTATATGTCCATACATTTATCTATCCATCTATCCATCTATTCATCCATATATACATTAAACGATATATCGTTATATCTATCCATCTATCTTACTATATATTTATCTACATAATTATTCATTTATCCATAAAGTATTCCACGTATATATCTATTTGTCTCTATTTTTAAACATATATTTATATATGAAATAACTGTCCGTATATCTATCGGTCACACTATATATCTTTCTTACTGTATATCTGCCCACATGTTTATATATATAAATATCCATTAAAAAATCCATTTTTTATACATAAAGTTATCTATTTGCTAAATTCGTTAAATATCTACTTGTCTTAATATATCTTTTCACCATTCGAAAAGTTATCTCTTTTCTATCTACCAATTTAGCCTTCTGCGTATATTTCTAACTGCAGAAAATTTTTCACATATATATTTATTTATATTTATCTTAAAATGTACATCTAATATTCATGAATCCATGTATATATATATATATATATATGCCATGCATTTATCTTACGCATTTATCTCAATATCTATTTATATCAGATAGCTAATTCCAACGATTAAAAAACTATGCCCTCTTCCTCATATATATATATATATATATATATATATATATATATATATATATATATATATATATATATATATATTCAAATAATGAAAACTGTACTTAAGGTACACTTGAGTGAACTTCCTGGTAATATAGATATATACATATATTTAGATATGTCTATGTCAAATAATAGTCATTTACGGATGAAGTTTTTCGTCTCTAATAGATGTTCTAAATTATAGCGAAAAATAATCCGGTATGAACCGTGAAAACGCACGAAATGTGCGGATTCGTTGAGATTGGTGATATGGGTATGCAGGACAGTTTTAAAACAAATTATCCGGGTGCGGCAGGATAGCTCAGTGGTTAGAGCACCAGATTCCGAAGCAGACGTGCCCAGGTTCGTATCCTGTCCGCGGCAAATTCTGGCCAGTACTTGATGAGTTCCCAATAAGGACGAAACCGGTCTACTGGATGAATTGCCTTTTCTACACTATACAATTCTTAGTTTATACTGACATCTGTAAGTAATTAATGGGTCAGGTGTTTATATCAAGACCGCAACCTTGATTATAATAATTGTTATCACCACCCGCAAACGTGGTGTTCGCATTCTGAAATTATCCAGGGTTTGAACGTGTTCCGGCGAAACTGTGGCTACTGCCGGGGAATTTCTATTCAGAGCGAAACCGAACAAGTAAACAAAATTCATCGGATCGCTTATTCAATTTGTAGTCTGTATCAATAATATATATATATATATATATATATATATATATATATATATATATATATATATATATGAATTTGTGGCATTATAGATTGCTTTTAATTTTATACCTCACAACATATAAATGCAATCTTAGTTGCGATGAAATAGCATATAAGCAATTGTGGATTATATATTACCTAGTTACAAGCTAGTAAACAAGTTAGCCGGGGTCTGTCAAAATCTGGATTAGCAAAAGGTGTAATCATATGTGATCATGCGCTTCTTCCATACAGAGGACTTATCCGTGGGAGCTGGCAATACGCCTAAAAAACACTGTATTTTGGTAAAATAAAAAAATGGCTCGTATGGACAGTGCTATCTTCACAAACGCATGTGAAATTAAATAAAATTGTTAGAGTTCACTACAAACGAATTCTTTGGCATTGTGATTTTACAGCCATCTCATTAATTGTAATATGTGCAAACCATCTAGAGGCTTAATTTCACTGACATTGAAGTTAATACCAATTCTGAACACCTGGTACGCTACATAAAAACCGTAAACGATGAACTTTGTCGACATCAGTCATCACACCGTCGTGATAGTCATGAGATTATTCATGGGCAAGTATAATGCTAAACTATTCTTGTTCTATGAGATATGATGTATACGTAGTTATGTATTTGGTATCTCGTACCCGGAACTCAGATAACACAACATTTTGTGGGTTTTTATTTCCAATTTTATCCACATTAGTCAGTCTGCCGTTACGCTCTGGTTATTGACATTTTAGCTCGAAACGTGGTGGTTAGTGCGACGATGTTCTGCGAGTGGTCTACTACACTGAAATTAATGATTAATTGTTTTTTAACCCATCTAAGACAGATTATTTATAAAATGAGCTCAAAGCCAATTCAGTTGCGCATTTTGTTTTTCATGTTGTAGAGAGTGTAAGCGCAATTGTAAGTTCAGGTGTGCATGAATGCGAATATGTGTGGAATTATTTAAAGCTGTAGTTTAAAAAAAATGTTTTGTGTGACAAGAAATTGATTTATTACCTGATCTGCAGTTTGCGAAACGAGAATTTACATCCACAATCCTCATTTAAGTGTCCATTTCCTGACCACATTGTCAATGATAAGCTCATCTAACTAAGAATTTTGACCTGAGTGTTGTCATATTTCTTGATGCCGAGGGGTTGCTTTTAACGAAAGGGTGCCAAAACTGACTGCAAAATATTCGCAGTAAAAATGAGGACAATGGACGTAAGACCCATCTTTCGCAAAACACGGTTAAGGTTATTAGTGCTTTTATGGTGTTTAAATCGGAACCCTACGAAGTGATCAATAAAAAGCATTCAGACTGTTCGAAGTTTTGAGCGTTATCCAAAGATATTGGCTTTTTCCACGTTAAATGCCGCCATGTTTTAGTCAAACCCATCGATGCCAATAAGTCATAGACTCCAAATGTAACTCTAAGATTTTTAAAAAATATTTGATTTAATTTATGCGGTAGGTAAGAGAAGAGCACAAAAGACTGGTTACATTTCGAAACTTTTTAACGAAAGTGGACAATATCATTCGCTGATTAGTAAATCATGCAAGGATGACATTCTTCATAATTAATTGCAAGTTAACTAATAAACCAACCAATGTTCGTTTAATAAATGAGCATGCGTAAAACGATTAGTATTTGATTCGGAATGTGAAATGTACTCTTTGGTACGCGTGATTGAGTCAGTATTAAAAGCATAAAATGATTTAAATGTAGTTATTATTTTCGTTTTCAAATTTTTCAACGAGGAAAACTATTTAGAGTGATATTCAAACAGCCCATGTTCGCTAGATACTGTTTGACGGAAACTAATATATATATATATATATATATATATATATATATATATATATATATATATATGCAATTGTCAATATAAGGTGTTTAGCACCTAGTAACAAATTGTTCAAATGTGATGAAGGAAACCAAGACAACATGAACGGAAATCGTACACATTCGTTTCGTGCTTTTCATCGAGTAGGAATGATTGATGCATCATGAGCCCTATATATTTGAGCGAGGAATGTGGTAATATAGGACGTTACAAACACCTGAAGTTATCCATGATGTTAGCTTCATTACTGCAGGTTTACACATTCGTCTAGGAGATTGTTACTAGGTGTGCAAAACCTATAACACAATTACATATATATTATTTCTCAGACACAGCATTATCTTAACTGACGATATATTTGAGTGAGGAATGAGAGGGCGTTGGGCGGTACAATCTCCTATACGAATGTGTAAACTTGCAGAAGTTAAGCTAACTTCATATTAAGCCTTCGATTATACGACTTCAACGCTAACTCACTATTTATAATACCGAATGTGTAAATGGTACCAACTCTTTGGTTGGTGTGTCAATACCCGATACCAACATTGTGATATCGAAAAGATACATGGTACCAACCCCATAGTTATCCTAATTTAAGTCAGCATCACCTCGTATAATAATAAAATCTTCAACCTGATCATTTCATCATCATTAACATCGTCATGATCATTGATACCATCATCATCATCATCATCATCATCATCATCATCATCATCATCATCATCATCATCATCATCGACATCATCATCATCATCATCATCATCATCATCATCATCATCATCATCATCATCATCATCATCATCATCATCATCATCATCATCATCATCATCAGCATCATCATCATCATCATCATCATCATCATCATTATCATTACCTTCATCATCGTCATCGTCATCATTATCATTATCATCATCATCGTCATCATCATCGTTATTATCATCATCATCTTCATCATTATCATTACCATCATCATCATGACCATCAATATCATCATTATCATCGTCATCATCATCATAATCATCATCATCATCATTATAATTATCATAATCATCATCAACATCAACATCAATATTATATTTCTTCTTAACATCACCATACGCATAATTAACAACAGCGTCTAAAATATTATGAGCCGCACCTTGGTATCAACATGATTATTTTCAAGACTACCATCCTCATCATCACAAAGTTCACTTAGATTTCGTTCTAAACTGAATATACAATAGAGTGATGCAAGCTTGCTGTTGATAAATTACAATTTAAGGCTACGCTTTTTCAAGCAGAGACAAAGCTTTGCCTAATCTAGTCACGAAATATTTAGTTAAACAAACAACTTATCAGTAAACAACTATTTCGGTGCAATCAGCAGGTTTCCTATCATTTACTTTTCCGTGTGTGTACTTAAAGCAAACAAACTAATGCCATTAAATTTTCGGCGTTTTGGTCCGGATTTTCTCATTCCAATTAGGTGCAATATACACACACTGTGTCACACACACATAAATATTTCATGCATGAAATTGCTAAATTTGTACTTTTCCAGTCTAGACCCGGTTTGTAGCCTTCCGACATGCGAAATTATCCCGCCATCTGATAAACAAAATTTCGAGTTTATTGGGCAAGTTAATCTACAAAACTAGATCCAGTAGATCTAGTGTAGCCCCAGAATTAGGTAAAAAATTTGCTGGCGTTAACAACTACAAACGCCTAAACCCCGCCTTTTTTGTGAATTGGTTGTATTGCCGTGGATACATTAAAAGTATATTAAATGTCATATACAGTGACACATCAGGGACGGGGTTAATTGCATCGGCACAAATGATACATTAAAAACAAACAGAGTTTAAGAAGTTAGGTATTGTTTGTGGCGGAGAACTAATATATATATATATATATATATATATATATATATATATATATATAATTGTGTATTAGATGTTGTATGGTAATAAATTAGTTCTGTGTAAAGGACCAGAAGGAGTAAACAATAGGTAGTACGAAAAATTACTGGTGACCAGTAGGATCCGGGTGACATGCCCCCTCTATAATTAATATATTTTACGTTGGCACAATGTATCTTTTCGATATCACAGTATTGGTATTAGGTACTGACAAAATAGCCATAGAGTTGGTGCCCTTTACAGGCTTGATTTATATATTATATATACTGAGTTGGCTTTGAAGTCGCAGTGTTGAAGACTTTATATGAAGTTAGCTTCACTAATGCATGTTTACACATTCGTGTAGGAGATTTTATCATCAAATTATCCCGCATTCCTCACCCAAATATCCAGTTGGTGTAGGGCGTAATACCGGCTCCTACTGATGAATCGCCAGTAAGCACGAAATGAATGTGCACGAGATTATACTTTCCGTTCATGCTGCCTTTGGTTTATCCTTCTGGTGTACAACTGAACTAATTTGTTACTAGGTTCGCAACACCTAATACACACTTGCATGTACATTAGTTCTTCGCAAAGAAAACAGTATTTAACTGTAATAAATAATTGAGACTGCCAAGATTGCTTCGTTAATGGCCTGGAATTTGCCAGAAGTTTCAGCAGTGGTAGTTCCAAAATAACATGTGAGACGACTGCAGGCAATTTTTTACTACCATGAATGATTTAAATTGGTGATACTTTCTTTAATAGTTTAGCAAATTTAAATAATTTGGTAGACAACATTTAAATAGACTTTTTAAATATTCCCTGTGAAAAAAGAAATTGCCCAGTAATAAACCTTCAATGCGGAGCTGATTTAGCTGGTTGAGCAAAACATTTTCTAAAGAATAAGATCAAATGTCTCGCTTCCAAGCAGAATCTATGTAAATGGCCGCAAATTTTCAATTTTTAAATAATTTTCTCTCGTAAACTTGACTATTTTCCTATTTCCTCATTGAATTGATTAAAATAAGAATTGATATCTTCTTTAAGACAATTAAAGAATCATTGATTGCGCCGGTGGTGTTAGTAAATTCTTTAAATCAAGTTCGTCAGCTTGGTGTAATCACCAATCCCGAATGTATTTAACCAGTCGACGAACTTTCGTGACTGCATAGAAACTGTGCAGCCGAAATTTCCACAAAAGTACAACGTTTGCGAGATTAATAGAGGTGAGAACCACGTACCTAATTTAGCTTTCTCTATATATGACTTGTGGTTTGATTCTCGCCTATGAATTTGCTGTTGTGCTCTGATAATGATCACTGAAGGTCGAAAAGCGTCAATATGTGTGACTGGCGGTAGTTTTGCTCTTTTGTTCAATGACTGGTTAATTACTATAGGATTGGTGCTTACTTCAAGCACGCAAACTTGATTTAAAGAATTGTTACCACCATCCGCGCAATCAATTATTGTTTAAGAACGCCAGAATTTTGTGAAAAAGTTGCCAGCATCCTCTGATTCTCGCGGCAAATATTTCCATTTAGCTATCAAATTAAGAGCCGGGACATTAGATCATCATGGCTAGTTCAGATAGTCCCTTTTCGTGTCACTTTGATACTTCAAGTTCATTCATACTTTACTCCATCCGTGAATATCATTTAATCATTCAGATAATGGACATGATTTTTCGATTTGATTATAGCTATTAAGTTTGTACAATTTTTGCAGATTTCGAATTTACGCTGTAATTACAGTTAAATACTGTTTATTGCGAAGAACTAATATATATGCAAGTATGTATTACGTTTTGCGAACCTAGTAACAAATTAGTTCAGTTGTGACCAGAAGGATAAACCAAAGGCAGCATGAACGGAAAGTGTAATCTCATGCACATTTGTTTCGTGCTTACTGGCGACTCATCAGTAGGAGCCGGTATTACGCCCTTAACCACTATATATTTGGTAGAAGAATGTGGAATAATAGGACGGTACAATCTCCTAGACGAATGTGTAAACCTGTAATAGTGAAGCTAACATAATCTGAAGCCAACGACAATACGACTTCAATGCTAACTCACACTATATAATATATATACCGAGTCTGTAAAGGATACTAACACTATGGCCATTGTGTTAGTAACTGATACCTTTTTTGAAATCTATGAGTACCGGATACTAACACTATGGTTTCCGAGTCGGTACATGATACCAACCTGATGGATATAAATTTATGCTAAAGTTCACCCAAAATGAGAATCACAACAATTTCCGAACACCTGTTACTCCAGTTAAACCATACACTCTGGCCTTCATCGATATCAGTTATCACATTTCGCGGTAAGCATGACATCATTCAATTCAATATATTACAGTTAAATACTGTTTATTGCGAAGAACTAATATATATGCAAGTATGTATTAGGTTTTGCGAACCTAGTAACAAATTAGTTCAGTTGTGACCAGAAGGATAAATCAAAGACAGCAGGAACGGAAAGTATAATCTCATGCACATTCATTTCGTGCTTACTGGCGACTCATCAGTAGGAGCCGGTATTACGCCCTTTAACCAATATATATTTGGTCGAAGAATGTGGAATAATAGGACGGTACAATCTCCTAGACGAATGTGTAAACCTGTAATAGTGAAGCTAACATAATCTGAAGTCAACGACAATACGACTGCAATGCTAACTCACACTATATAATATATATACCGAGTCTGTAAAGGATACTAACACTATGGCCATTGTGTTAGTAACTGATACCTTTTGTGAAATCGATGAGTACCGGATACTAACACTATGGTTTCCGAGTCGGTACATGATACCAACCTGATGGATATAAATTTGTGCTAGAGTTCACCCAAATTGAGAATCTACAACAATTTCCGAACACCTGTTACTCCAGTTAAACCATACACTCTGGCCTTCATCGATATCAGTTATCACATTTTGCGGTAGGCATGACATCATTCAATTCAATATATTACAGTTAAATACTGTTTTTTGCCAAGAACTAATATATAGGCAAGTATGTATTAGGTTTTGCCAACCTAGTAACAAATTAGTTCAGTTGTGACCAGAAGGATAAACCAAAGACCGCATGAACGGAAAGTATAATCTCATGCACATTCGTTTCGTGCTTACTGGCGACTCATCAGTAGGAGCCGGTATTACGCCCTTTAACCACTATATATTCGGTAGAAGAATGTGGAATAATAGGACGGTACAATCTCCTAGACGAATGTGTAAACCTGTAATAGTGAAGCTAACATAATCTGAAGTCAACGACAATACGACTTCAATGCTAACTCACACTATATAATATATATACCGAGTCTGCAAAGGATACTAACACTATGGCCATTGTGTTAGTAACTGATACCTTTTTTGAAATCGATGAGTACCGGATACTAACACTATGGTTTCCGAGTCGGTACATGATACCAACCTGATGGATATAAATTTATGCTAAAGTTCACCCAAAATGAGAATTACAACAATTTCCGAACACCTGTTACTCCAGTTAAACCATACACTCTGGCCTTCATCGATATCAGTTATCACATTTCGCGGTAAGCATGACATCATTCAATTCAATATATTACAGTTAAATACTGTTTGTTGCGAAGAACTAATATATATGCAAGTATGTATTAGGTTTTGCGAACCTAGTAACAAATTAGTTCAGTTGTGACCAGAAGGATAAACCAAAGGCAGCATGAACGGAAAGTATAATCTCATGCACATTCGTTTCGTGCTTACTGGCGACTCATCAGTAGGAGCCGGTATTACGCCCTTTAACCACTATATATTTGGTAGAAGAATGTGGAATAATAGGACGGTACAATCTCCTAGACGAATGTGTAAACCTGTAATAGTGAAGCTAACATAATCTGAAGTCAACGACAATGCGACTTCAATGCTAACTCACACTATATAATATATATACCGAGTCTGTAAAGGATACTAACACTATGGCTATTGTGTTAGTAACTGATACCCTTTTTGAAATCGATGAGTACCTGGATACTAACACTATGGTTTCCGAGTCGGTACATGATACCAACCTGATGGATATAAATTTATGCTAAAGTTCACCCAAATTGAGAATTACAACAATTTCCGAACACCTGTTACTCCAGTTAAACCATACACTCTGGCCTTCATCGATATCAGTTATCACATTTCGCGGTAAGCATGACATCATTCAATTCAATATATTACAGTTAAATACTGTTTGTTGCGAAGAGCTAATATATATGCAAGTATGTATTAGGTTTTGCGAACCTAGTAACAAATTAGTTCAGTTGTGACCAGAAGGATAAACCAAGGCAGCATGAACGGAAAGTATAATCTCATGCACATTCGTTTCGTGCTTACTGGCGACTCATCAGTAGGAGCCGGTATTATGCCCTTTAACCACTATATATTTGTAGAAGAATGAATAGGACGGTACATTCGTCTAGGAGATTGTACCGTCCTATTATTCCACATTCTTCTACCAAATATATAGTGGTTAAAGGGCGTAATACCGGCTCCTACTGATGAGTCGCCAGTAAGCACGAAACGAATGTGCATGAGATTATACTTGCCGTTCATGCTGCCTTTGGTTTATCTTTCTGGTCAGAACTGAACTAATTTGTTACTAGGTTCGCAAAACCTAATACATACTTACGCTGTAATTGATGCGGAGATTTTAATTTGGCAAACCTTACTAGTGTTAATATGCTAAACACGTGTTTAACAAATAACTTTCTGTTTCATTCAGAAAATGATGCCCGCATCTTGTAATTTGCTCCCTTGTTGACGAAGTACGCGATACAATGAAGCTGTCCCCGATGGGAGCCATTAGATACCCCCTTACGAGAACAACTTCTTTAGTAGTTTCGTGATTACTTACTCCATTCGGCTTGCAAAGCTTTGGCGACGATCAAACTTAATCTGAATGGCTAAAAGTAATTTCGCATGCACCAGAATGAAGCTAATCCCCGCGCAGACAAACGTATGGTCGCATGCAATGTCGCCGTCCGCAAACCTTGTCCTACTTACCGATTAACCTTGAGAGTGCTACATATCCATACAAACCAAACTATTCAATATGGAAAGAATGACGATGATGATGATAATGATGATGGTGATAATGATAATGATGATGATGATAATGAGTATCATGATGATGGTAATGATGATGATGTTGTTGATGATGATGATAATAATAATGATGATGATGATGATGATGAGGATGATGATGATGATGATGATGATGATGAAGAAGATAATTATGGTGATGATGATGATGGTTTTCGATATGATGATGTCGTTGATAGTGACGATGGTAGAGGTTATGATGATAATAATATAGATTATGGTGGTGAAAATTATGTTGATGATGATGATGATGATGATGATGATGGTAATGATGTTGATGTTCATGATGATGATGATGACGATGATAATGATGATAATGATGACGGTTATGGTAATTTTGATTTTGATGATAACGATGATGATAATTATAGTGATGATAATGGTGAGGATGATGATGATGATGTTGCCTAGGACGATGATGATGTTAATGATGATGATGATTATGACGATTATGACGATTATGATTATGATGTAGATGATGATGATGAATGTGCTGGTGATGATGATGATTTTTATGATGATGATGATGATGATGATGATGATGATGATGATGATGATGATGATGATGATGATGCTATTTAATGATGATGATGATATAGTGCAATCCACCTAATCAGGAAAGTTATTTAACACCCATCCCACCGATGAAGACTTATCGTCGATAATCAATTTGCGTGACTTTCTTCGTGTTTATGTATTTTTATGCCTGTTTACACTGCGTAGGTTCTGTTAGTTATGCCAATGAGCGTCAATAAATTGATTGCATGTGACTAATTATTTTTCACTTTCGTGATTCATTTAACTTGCCCCGATTAAGAAAATTGCAACATTGTGTCTCCAAAAGCACATGTGAACAAAATACATAAACACTTATGTTCATTTTTATATGTAAAACAAGCTAAATTTACATATAAACATGTGTATTATGGGATTGTGTGTTCTGGTTGCTTGTACAGGAAATCCTCGCTTCTGCCGTTCTATGAATGAATGCGACAACAGCCCTAATTAGGACCAGCAAGTTTAACTTTTTTAGCGATTCGCGTGTTCCGTGAATGCATAACTGTAGGTACACACCTCCGGATTGAAGCAACCGCGTGATACTCAATTATTTGATTTAAACAATAATTTATAACTTTTCACCTTTCCGCTTGACCTGCCCAGTTACGCTTGTGTCTCACACAAATCATAAGACTTGATTGTCATTACTACTGGCTTTCAAGATAAAGCATCAGGCGTGAAAGTTTCTGTAATTGCATGGGAAAGTGAAACAATCCTCCATGTTTCACAAAGGACAAGAAAGCCAGATAGGTTATTTTGTGTTGGAAAACAAATGTGTAGCTTCATTGATAAACTGTCTGCAATAAATAGTTTTAAAATTCATTTTATTGAAATATTGAATTATTTGAAATTAGTCAATGGGTGAAAGAGGAAATAAACTAAACTCACAACGGGCCAATGCGAAAGGCAAGAAATATGGAATCAAATGAAGCAAAATTCAGGCATGTTAATAAACTACCAGTGCTAGAGAAATCTGGAGCGAAATAAAACTCAAATTGTAGGTGGTTGAAAACGCAAAGCATGAATTGAGCATCCTGAACGACTGCACAGTTACAAGATTAAGATAAAATTTTCCCGCAATTTAACTCGGGTTGATGAGCTCACGAAAGACTTAACAATGCACAATTTATTTCGTATTTAGTGATTGCACGAGATATAATCAATTTTCTTGATTCACTCAACACTGATCTGATCATTATTTGGAACTTAAAAAAACTGTCTATAACACACACACACACACACAAATATATACTGATACTGTAATACTCAAAGTTATGACACATACTCGTGGGTTTAAATTGTTGGCAAAGTGTAATATTAGGACACATTATACTAGAAAGTGGAGATTGTCATGGGGAAGATTTACTGTGGTGGTACTTTACGATGATGTAAATACCAATTCGGTTGGCAACACTCATAGACATAACTGCCTTATTTTAACGAAATTAATTGTCTCCAAACTAATGATACGTATGTATTCATTAACTAATTTGCCTCTTTTTCCATTTTCAATCCACCAGTACTTTAATTCATGCTACTTAGAAATTTCTCATAAAAATATAGTACATTTGCAGGCAGGAATCGAAATTCAACAGAAGGTAATTTGTCCTTTGCGGTGCAGATCCGTCCAAACTTGTTATCTGTTCCCTAATGACAGATCGGCGATGGTCAGTTTGATTTCTAGGTCGAAAGCGATGCTAAATATGCTATCAATGAAGAAATAACATGCGCAAATTAAGTTGGTACATGATGGAAAATTGCACGTTGTTTGTAGCCTCAGTTGTGCAGTGGATGAATTGCAGGTTTCCGAAAGGAATATGCACCGAATTTAGAACCGAAGACACGGAAGTGATGATTTGCATTTGCTACCGTATGCAAGGCTACAATTATATTAGAATACAGTATATATATATATATATATATATATATATATATATATATGCATGTATAGGTTTATAGGCCAATGGTAAAACTGATTAGTATGTGAATAGATAGATGGATTGATCACGAATATGAGAGACTGACAGATTGGTTGCTAGATAAGGGTGAAATGTTTTTGTGCCAGGGCTGGATTTAGTTTAGGCACGATTTTCGCGGTCATTCTGTTCTCTGAATTGTCGTAATGACACCAATTGTTTCTTGGTTGTTTTAGTCAGCACAATTATTCCATTTTGTGCGACATTTACGGAAATATGTTTTTGTTTGTGTTTTTGAAAAATGTAGGTTGTCTGCTTCATGTTTAGACAATGGATTTTGTGTGTCTCTGTATGAGTTTGCGCGTGTGTGGTTGCCTAAACGAAAGTTTCACATGCGATGTTGTTTGAAGTGTTATTCAGAAAGGGTTACATTTTCTCTTATAATACACCGTTTTGTGTTGACGAGTTTTCTTCATTACTTGCCTCGACTGAATTTATGGAAGCAACTGTTTTGTAACTTCTTGCGCCCTGTCCTCAGATGAATCGATAACAGAAGCAAGTAATCACAATAGCGGGATTTCCGTGTCTTTCGTCTTAGCAACGTTAAGGATTATCACATCCAAATTCCAACAGATGGTTGAGCTACCTTTCTGGATTGACCAGAATTTTATTGCACCTACTTAAAAGTGTACCACAATACTTCGAGAATGTATAATTCAAGATAATCTAAAGGAGGATAGATATACTGCGAAATGTTAAATTGATTAAAATTAAGAAATATTGACCAATTTCATCTACGTTAAACAATCGTTGAATTCGCGGGTGGTGGTAACAATTCTTTAAATCGAGATTGCGAGCTGAAAGCACGAATCACATTGTATTTAACCATTCGTCGAAAAACAGCAAAACTACAGCTAGTCGCACGCATTGACGCGTTTTGACCTTCCATGATCATCATCAGAGTACGACGGCAAACTGACTAGTGAGAACCAAACCGCATTGCATATATATGGAAAGCAAAATTAGATATGCACATGTCACCTTTAATAGTTTAGCTATGTTGTTCGACGACTGGTTAAAAACAATGGGATTGGTGTTCACTTCTTGCCAGAAAACATGATTAAAAGAATTGTTACCACCACCCGCGCAATAAATGATTGTTTACTTGTATTACTGTTACATGTGTGGCGAAAGATGAAAAAATATAATGTTCGTGACTGCAGAGAAATTGTGCAGCCAACATTTCCAGTCAACTACAATGTATGCGAGACTATAAAAGGTGAGATTTGCATATTCAATTTTGCTTTCCACATATTTGCATTGCGGTTTTATCCTTGCTAGTCATTTTGCCGTCGTACTCTGATGATGATCAAGGAAGTTCAAAACGCGTCAGTTCGTGTGACTGACGGTAGTTTTTTCTTTGTTGTTCGACGAGTGGTTAAATACATTTGGCTTTGTTTTTTATCTGTGTTAGTCTGTTTTCAAAAAAAAAACAAAGGATAAATAAGTGTAAGGGTTCGATAAAAATTTAATTCTCAGATGAAACCTAGAATCTTTTTATCGGTGCTCAAACCTGTAGATAGCATACGTTTCTGCAAATATCCAATAGGTCTAGACATAATTTTCTGCAGTCAATGCGCAGATCAACTTATTTTACACATTTCTAATGCTAATAAATTTTTAAAAATGAATAAAACAATTAAACATAAATTCATAATTATCTAAAGAACCGAGAGAAAGGGAAAACACTAATAAAACTAAGGGGGGTCTCCCTTGTTCTCTTTTGCTATTTGTGTACTCATGGTAACTCCATTCCAGCTAAGTGATCTTCCGTGCCTTGACTCCATGAATATCCATTCATTGCACAAGGTGTAAGTCTAGCGATGCATATTCTCTGCAAACTGTTCACTTAGAGATTAAAATGTCAAATAAAGGACAAATTTGCTTCCCATATGGAAGCTTCTTAACTTCGGTTCACAAGATATACACACAGCACCATACACACTAACGTGCACACAGTTTTACAAACCATAGAAACATTTCCACTTTTCTCCAATACTACCTCTATATATAACTAGTTTTCTGTCTCTCTCTCTCCCTCTTGTCAATAGCCACATGTGCCATACCAGTTCGTGGCTGCCTATATTATTACTTTTCATATTTTCGTATTAACAATAAAATATAGATCAATTTTATGCTTAATTTAAGGTTTGTAAGAAACGTGGACGATATTGGCACACGGCCAGTCTAATTGCCTGTACTTAACGGACGACGCGATTCTGTTAACCTTGGCAAATTCCTATTCAAGACTTGTTCTTTAACAATTTTAGACTCCGCTACAGTCGTGTGTCGCATTTCACCTGAAAGGAAAACAATATTATCTATTCATAAAATGTTCTATTTGAAGAAACACAGCAGCAGATATGCTTGCCTGTTTGATGAAAGACATAAGCGTAAACTATGTTTCAGCATAGAGTTTACTGCCAAATATTCATAAGAGAACAAATTAACAAAAGGGTGAATAACGGGATTCTTAGAGCTGGAAGTAATGCTTAAATGTTGATGTAAGTTGCGCAATGCTGTCTTTCTTGTTCGTTTTTTTCGCCACCATTTTCTTGTGCGGGACATTTGATGGCGCACTCGTAGGTCGGTGAAATCTTGCTTTCTTTACATTTCCACGTGCACCGATTTTTGGCCTTGATTGATGGGTTCTCCCTTGTCTCTTCATTTTGAAGCCCTCCATCAGCTGCTTGTCCAAAAATGACGTTGGAACAAGATCTTCCAAACTACTTCCCAATATTTGGGACTTCATTTCCAGTCCCATCTTCAGAGTTGACACCATGCACACAGGAATAAATAAAACTTGTTGCACCCAACAAGGACAAGGTAAATAGACTTTCAAAACCGATTATTAGGAACGGCTGCACGGCAATGCCGAAATAAGCCAAATAACTTGTACAGATACACAAATAAAACAATCGCATACAAGCGTACACTGGTACCCGCACAACCGTTCATTTACACTCTCTTTGCTGGTCTCCTGCATTTCTATTAAATTCAGTACTTGCGCAAGTGTAGTCCAAGTTGACTGTAAACTTTTATCTCGTTTTACCATCGGCCTCTTAGAGTTCGGATAATTTCCCTACAATAAATAAACCCTCACACATAAGACACTCCTCAATTAGTAAAAAATATTATTTCAATATAGTTTCAGCGAATAAAGTGTCAGAAATACCTTCTGACGATTGCTCGAGTCTGGCGCGATAAACTCGTACTCTAAGATGAATGAATTTCATGCAGCTTCAAAGTGAAATTAATTTCACTGCTTTCCAATTATGCAATTAATTTGATAGAATGCGATACATTTTAATCAAGATTTGTTGAAAAAATACCGATTTGCGCCGAAATTGTGGATTTATCATAAACTTCACTTATCCACAGAAGAAACAATTTTTTACAGAAGTAAATTTACGCAGAGCCCACGTAGAGGCCTTTAAATCACACCTACTTCCCTATTATTTTGCCGGCACTCGCAAGTTTAAAAAATAGCTTTCCACTCCCACAGTTTCACCCTTTTCCTTTCACTCCATGACTATATTTCAAGCATTCTACCATTAGATTTATTCATTATTTTTATATCTTTAAAACACTCTATATCTCTTTCACTGTCTCTCTGTTATCACAATTCACTCCTACTCGTCATTCTCGCAATTTGAACTTTATCGAGCAAACTATCTGACTCTACATTTATTTCAATATATAACTATTAATTTCTTTCTCCTTTTACTCTTGATTTTTACCCCTCTCTTTCTCAGTCTAAGTACCTGGCACTGGTTTTGTCTCTTTCAGCCGCTTTTCGTCTCACTACAACACGTTTTCTGTCAACATTCCAAATTTGCCAAGTCGTAAAGTCATTTTATCAGCGATATCTGCTTCACAACTTAGATATCAATAGCATTCCTGGTATGTCGACTCGAAATATGATTCCTCCAGCAACGCAAATGTGATCGAGTGTGTATTTGTTTTGAACTACACGGTAGCTATGTGCATCGCGGTCATCAAATATCCGCCATGGAAGTATTATTCAAATGTTTTATAGTAACCAAAGATAGCCTTGCACTGCTGAAATCGTTAATTTTCACGAAAAGGATATGAAAAAATCGCCTTTGCGCTTTCGTGGTTGTTAGAAAAAAAATGCACAAATGAGAAAATATGGTTTCGCTACGACTTTTTACTGCTAGAATATTTCTTCATTCAATGCAGCTTATCTATCAATCAAATGATAATTGCAACTGTTATTCGATTCCAATATTTGTAACCACATGCTTCAATGGGCAGTCGGAAATCATAGTCATCATTATCAATTCTGTATAACATTTCATCCAGCCACCTTCGGGCATTAACAAATTTAAACTGAGACCTGCCCAGTAACTACTAGGAGACATTTAATATAAAAGCATTATTACACTATATTCTTTTAAAATCTAATTTACCAATAAAAAAATATCTTGAAGTAATCACCAATCCCATTGTATTTTACCATTTGTTGAACAACATAATAAAACTACCGCCAGCCACAACGCACTGACGCTTTTCGACCTTCCATTATGATCATCAGAGTACGACGGCTAACTGACTAGCAAGGATCAAACCGCATTGCATACATATATATGGCAGTTTTGTAATGTTGTTCGACGACTGGATAAATATAATGCGATTGGTGTTTACTTCAAGCTCGAAAACTTGATGTGAAAAATCGTTACCACCACCCGCGCAATCAATTATTGTTTAAAAAATCTTATTCTTTAAACAGCATTTAAAATTGAAAACAAGTGCTGTAAAGCATGAGGGTTAATAGGTTGAAGAGCAGAAGATTCAAAATCCATCTCCAAGCTACACCAAAGGCATTACGTGCCATTGACAATTGGCAATAATAAATTTGTTATTTTGAAGATGAATATGCTAAGAATATTTTATTAGTAAACATTTAAGCACGGGATAAAACATATTTATAGATTTTATATGGGAACATCCGGAATATATAATGCCAATCATCGTATATTCTTGAGACGAGGCCTGTTACCACAGAGGCTGAACCTTGCACTGAGCACAAACAAAGTGATACTTAAATGCAGGTTAAAAAAAGAATTTCACTAGCATTTTGAAAAAGCATATTTAAATTCTTTGAAGTAGTGTATTCAAACAGGTTTGTACATTTACATAATTAATCGAACATTGGTTGCGCGGGAGGCTATAACATTTGATATAATTAAGGTTGCGATCTTGGTATACACACCTGACCCATTAATTACTTACATATGTCAGTATAAACTAAGAACTGTTTAGCATAGAAAAGGCAATTCATCCAGTAGACCGGTTTCGTTGATATTAGGAACTCATCCCGTACTGGCCAGAATTTGCTGTGGACAGGGTTCGAACCTGGGCACGTCTGCCTCGGAATCTGGTGCTCTAACCACTGAGCCACCCTGTCGCACATTGAAATCAGATGCATTAGATTAGCCTAGCGTTTAAACGCCACCTATATGTAAACATAGTTTAAATGATGTAACGGAGTGGACAATGATGAAACCCACTTAAAATCTGGTCTTACACGTACCAACTAGGAGCTAGGTGTTGTTCATTGAGGCTGCAGAAGGTGCATACGACAGTACTGTCAAAACTCTTAGTTTTTCCCACCTGAAATCACGTAAATGTTTTAACAATGTTCAGAATTCTACTATTACGAAATTATTGTGCAACGGAGATTAATTTTGTGTCGGCAAGCGACTCCTTACCTGCTGTAAGTGCAAAGTACCTAACGAAATTGTGCCTACCAATAACTGCCAAAATAATCAATAGTTATTTGCAGTAAAATGATAACCTCTAACAGACAGGTTTGGATTGATTAAACTCCTTAGAACAAAGATCACTCTTAGAAAGTAAACATGGCTGTAGCATTAGTATTCTCCCTGAATTACACGAGCTTGATCGATTTCCAGAAATCCGCACACTTATGACTAATGAGAATAAATGTAAAACTAATTTATTAGATAGAAACTCTGTTTAGATCAAATTGGTTTGCAATTGGGAATGAAAATCCAGTTTTCGTAGACTGTTATTAAATAGGACGCTATTGTTTGTAGGGGATATACTTGGAATGAAATGACAACGAAGGGAAATTAAAATGCATTAGAATATTGTATAGATTTGGCTAACGTTAACATTTGAAAATTCATTTATTAAATCACTTCAGAATAATTATTTTAACAGTTATCAACAAATAACATTAATTCATTTATGATATTCTGTTAAACTAAAAATGGTGCTTCGTTGTTTTCTTTGTAGTTAATGGACATTTAAAAGTTCTAAAATAATGTAAACTTTTCACTCAATAATGTTTGTCATTTATCTGATTACTTAATAGTCATGCTCTCCGAAGTTGCACTAAAATTGGAAAAGCCATTTCACAATTTTTGATAAAAAAACGAAATTTCGAAAATATCCGATTAATTATTCACAACTGGCATCAAGTTGAATAAAAAACCGTCAACTGTTTAATTATTCAACTCAATTGCTCGTGCTTTCTGGGTGGGGCAAATGTTAAATAAAATCGAGCTGCAATTGCTGGAAGATTAGGCGATTGAGAATAATTCTCCCATTGGAAATTAAAAAATTGTGTTTGAGTCCATCTCAGTATCACTTGCTTCGACGTCGAATTAATTTATGCAAATCATTAATTCCTATTTATTTGAGTTGATTACATTCTAGCACGGAATTCAATTTCGTTGGTCGTGATTTTTACAATTAATCCAATTCAATAGACGCTACTACCAATCTTTATTACTAATAAAAGTTTCCATCCCTGTTAAATACGATATTAATGTTAACTCTTACTATTTTCTAAATTAACTGCTCGGAGTTACTTATTTCATTTAGAATGATAAAAGATAGTCATTATTATTACGATATAAAGCCCAGCCTGAAATGAAACCAATTTGAAGCGACGATGCATTCCGAAGACTCCGGATGCTGTTTTGCACAAAAATATCGATTTTCAACCATTTATGTTTCACATTGAAAATGTAAAACCTACTCTCGTTCGACTGGAAAGCTCAGCATTTAATGTTACAAACAAATGAGGAATTTTTGATATTTCGAGAAAAAAATATCCAAAAATGTAATTTTACGTCATATTTAAATAAATCGCCATCTCGTATAAGATTTTATCTTCAGCGAAGTATAAGATTCTGTACATATTTAACTTAGAAAATTAACGTAAAGAAATTGATTGCTCAAGTAAAACAAAAGACAGACACACATATTGACGCACACACAAAGCACTCATAAACCCTCCATAAATGTTAATTTAATGCACACAGCGCTAATACGCATACTGTGAAGAGAGAATGACAAACAGCTGAACTTTGGCGATTCGGCGATTTTAGTCGTAGTCTGCTTTCAACAATACACCTATAGCAGTCTTATTAAGAGAGCCATTTTCTGAAACAATACAGTTGACTATTGCGGAAGTATTGTTAAGGTTTCATTATAGTACGTCATTTGCGGATGAAAGTGAATAATTTAACTTATTTGCAGAAATATTACATACAGAATTGCGAATACACAAAAATAGCAAGTTTTGATTCTTCATCTGTATAAAACAAACGCCGAGTCATAGAACCAAAATTGTAGCTAATGCAAACAGCCGAAACCAGACTCATCTGCTGGGAAAGCCTTATATAAATGAATCCATAGCAATTATTATAATCAAGGTTGCGGTCTTGATATAAACACCTGACCCATTAATTACTTACATATGCCAGTATAAACTAAGAATTGTATAGTGTAGAAAAGGCAATTCATGTAGTAGACCGGTTTCGTCCCTTGTGGGAACTCATCGCTGTACTGGCCAGAATTTGCCGCAACAGGACTCGGAACTGGCGATGCGTCACACTTCGGAATCACCAGCAGTTTGAGGTTCTTCACCTGAAGACAAAAACTGTCTTCTAAGTTCGCAAATGACAAACATAAGTTGTGTTTACGAGATTGTACGCCTATATATCCCGTCACCAGGTGGCAACTAATAATAGAAAAATTGAACACATTAGCCAGAAAATTAGGATAATGCAATTTCCATGAATGACAACGTAAAGCAAAATCTGAAGGAAGAATGGATAGAGAAAGAGTTTAATAGTTCCAAATTAATTGATTTACGAAACGATCAATGAGCGCTACAATATTGGCTTTACCAAATTTGAAATAAGTATGGAGAAGGATTAAATGCATTTGCAAAATTACGCAATAAGTATTTCATACCGAGAATTCATACGCACTTATTTAAAGTAGAATGACAGTAATTACGTTTAATCAAGGTTGCGAACTTTATATAAACACCTGATCAATTATATATATATATATATATATATATATATATATATATATATATATAAACAAAGAATTGGCAGAAGGCAATTCATCCAGTGAACCAGTTTCGTCCACATATTCATCACGTACTGGCCAAAATTTGCTGCGAATGGGGCTCGAGTCTAAATTTGCAATCTGTTTGGGAATCATGTTCTCTAATCAGACGTGATTAAATGTAACTGTTATCACCACGAGCGGTGCGTCAATGTTCATTGAAATTATATAAACGACAGTAATTATCCAAAATATAGTATCCATAATTGAGTCTTGTCGATATAAACTAAACCTCTTTTTTGATCGCTTATGCATTTCGTCTGCTAGACCATTTTATTAATTATTTTATTATTAGTCGTCGTAAACGTATACATATATATATATACATATATATATATATATATATATATATATATATATATTCTTGTAATTAGGAAAACACATAAATAACAAAGTGGATAAAGGCCATTTATTTCGTGAATACTAAACATCTTATCCACAATCATACATATTTATACATTTGGGTTTTAATTTGTTATGTATTGGTAACAAATCTGACTCAGACATTACTGTTGTTTACCCAAAGGCAGTTGAAAAACAAAATGTATAAATACGTTGTATGAAGATGTTTAGTCACAATTACTTTTGTTATTTATATTATTTAATTAAACGGCATGGATATCATATATATATATATATATATATATATATATATATATATATATACATATATATATATATATATATATATATATATATATATATATATATATATACATGGTTTGATGTTGTACTGCAAATTAAACATGAAAATATGTTTTAACCCACGTCTATAAAATTGTTACATTCCTCTGGTTTACATTATTTTACAAAATAAATGGTAGGATGGGCTGATATGTCAATCATTTTGTCGTGCAACCAATAATCAGAAACGCAGGCACTAATCAGATTACGCCATCTTGGGCACCTCGTTTGGTGACCTTCGCTATACCTAAATTTGAAATGAAGAATCAAATGCTGGACTGGGGAGCATAATACAGGCGAATACAATAGCATTAATTTTATGAACAGATATCAACGAACCAACAAAGCCAGGCAATCTTCACATTTCATAATTCTTCATCGTAAAACAGCAGAACTTCAAATATTTTGATTTTATGTGTCGGTTTCGAAGATCAGTTGACGACATATATATATATATATATATATATATATATATATATATATATATGTGTGTGTGTGTGTGTGTGTGTGTATGTATAAACAAGGCAAAAAAGATAAGAACATGACTGTGTTTCGCTCGTAAGATTGAGAAACATAAAAGACACAAATCGTTATTTACATCAATTTGCGCATTTACAAGACACATTTCTGCAAACCGAAGCCAAAAGATTGAAGAAATGAAAAAAAATGACGTAATACTTTCATCTCGATGACACGGCAAATTCAGAATATCCGATCTATATATATATATATATATATATATATACATATATATATATAGCTATAGATATATATGTATATATATATATATATATATATATATATATATATATAATATATATATATATGACTTTTGATTCATTTACGCACACATAATGAAGAAATAAATATCTTCAACAAATTGGCTATTGATGACCAAAAATAAATGATGCTTAGGACATTGAACAATTAAGTGTTTTCAAATATAAATTTGTACGAAACCGCATGAATATGAAATGTATAACATCAAGTAAGGATTGTTAAATCGAAATATATCAGAATTATTCACAAATCATCAATCCACGATGTGTTAAAAATATTTTGATTTGAAGCATTCGGAACTGAGGAAAACCATCATCACATATTTCAATCACTTGTGTAATATAACCAAATAAAAGTTGTCCCCATAATCAAAGCAGTCTATCCAACATTGGGAACCAGCTTTTCTTGTAGTACTCTATATGAGTCAACTGTTAACTAAAATAGTTATTTTTTAGAAGTCAGCATCATTAACCAGGCCCCACATAAACTAATTTGCCTCACGACGTCAGTCATATTGATAGTCATATAAATATATTCATTTTTTTAGCGTACACTAAACAATTCAGAGTATCGCAAATGCAATTTATCACGTAGACCTGTTTCAACCTTATTGAGTGCTCATGAAGTATTTGCCAGAATTGTTGAAACCGGAGCTCGAAACGTGTCCCATTTACTTCGAAGTCTTTCATTTCAGCCACTCCGCCACCCAGAACTAGTTGAGATCAATTTAATAGCGTGTACATCACCTACACAAAACCGAAATACATGGCTCTTCAACATAATTATCTAACAGGGGGTATATTATTCAAATCAAGTTTGCGTGCTTGAAGTAAACACCAATCCCATTTTATTTAACCAGTCGTCGAACAACATAACAAAACTACCGCCAGCTGCAACGCACTGACGCGTTTCGATCTTCCATATTCATCATCAGAGTACGACGGCAAATTGACTAGTGAGGATCAAACCGCACTGCATATATATGGAAAATAATTATATATGCGGCTCTCACCTCTAGTCTTCTTGCATCCATTGTAATTTGACTGGATATTTCGGCTGCGAAATTTCTATGCAGTCACGAACATTAACTGTTTCGCCACACACAAAAATAGGCTATACAATTAAACATTAATTAATTGCGCGGGTGGTGGTAACATTTCTTTAAATCAAGTTTGCGAGCCCCACATAAACATTAATCCAATTTTATTTAGCCAGCTTTCGTTTCTATATCTCAACCAATTGGAGAATTATTTTTAAAAGGGTCGGTTTGAGGTATAGTTTATCACCAGAGTGACATTTTCAAGAAATCTTTTGTATTTTTAATGTTTACTCTTCCATTGAGATATGGTTCCTTTATTTAGTAAAAGTGCAAGGTCATTTTAAATAATTAAACGCATTTTAAGTAATGATTTTTATTTTATTTATTTTAACTGTCACAAACTGTTGCGTTTCGCAGGTGGGGTACCTTATATCACGGATATCAGCAGAATTAAAAGGTTAAATTAATTATCAAATTTTTACCTGGTTCCGGTCAGTTAACAAACTGAAAACGTTCTTATGGTATGCCATTAGGACATTTGAAAAGGCGAGAAATGTTGAAAAAAAACGAATTTAGGACAAAAATGACGCGGAAGCTGAAATTTAAGTTCATGCCTGGAGATCAACTTCAATGCTGAAAGTTTACAAACCAGTGGCAGAAACTGTCATTTCTTGAAACTGTTTAACAGGTCACGGCAAGGTCTGCGCAAGTTCGCAACGGCAATGTTATTGATAAGCGACGATCACATTAACAACAACATCCAAAGGAAAACCAACAATGAAAAAGAAGAACAACAGAAAAAAAGGTTGCACAAGCAACGACACATTGACACATGGCACAGGCATTAAGTAATCTCCACGAGAAGAAGACTGAGGACACGTTTCCTATTAGGCACTACATAAAAATATGTGAACTCACACAAGAGAAAAGGTATAAGGTTATTCATAAGATGTGGAATAACAACAATTTAGAATCATAAAAAACAGTCTACTGGTTAAGCCCTTATAAATTTATGCGTACATTGAATCATGAAAACATTCGCTTGTAATAAATGTATGTATATATATGCCTTAGGTGAAATATATATATATATATATATATATATATATATATATATATATATATTACATTGCTAAATGCATAGAAAAAAGCTAGTAGATGTACATATTAGACAGCTGTGAACTTCAAAAATGAATGATATATAGATGGCTAGAAAGTGTAATTTAACTTAGAATATAATATGAAATAGAGTGAGTGATAAAAATCAGACATTTTAAATGGATAATGTAGATATATAGATAACTACATATGCATATGACTGAAAATGTGTTAATAGATATTTTTTATTAAATATTCTTACATATTAAATACTGTTTGTCGCGTAGAACTAATATATATGTAAGTATGTAATAGATGTTGTGAAACCAGTAACAAATTAGTTCAATTGTGACCAGAAGGATAAACCAAAGACAGCATGAACAGAAAGTATATTCTCAAGCGTAAATTCGTTTCGTGCTTACTGGTGACTCATCAGTAGGAGCCGGTATTACGCCCCTTAGGTGAGGAATGTGGGATTGTACCGTCATATTATCCCACATTCTTCACCCAAATATATAGTGGTTAAAGGGCGTAATACCGGCTCCTACTGATGAGTCGCCAGTAAGCACGAAACGAATGTGAATGAGATTATACTTTCCGTTCATGCTTCCTTTGGTTTATCCTTCTGGTCACAACTGATCTAATTTGTTACTAGGTTCGCAACACCTAATACATACTTGCATATATATTAGTTCCTCGCAGCAAACAGTATTTAACTGTTATATATTATATAGTGTGAGTTAGCGTTGAAGTCGCATTTTCGAAGACTTTATATGATGTTAGCTTCACTATTGCAGGTTTAGACATTCGTCTAGGAATTGTACCGTCCAATTATTCCACATTCCTCACCCAAATATATAGTGGTTAACGGGCGTAATAACGGCTCCTACTGATTAGTCCCCAGTAAGCACAAAACAAATATGCATGATATTCTTACATGTTGTTCTTTTATTCAATAACGGAGTGCATTTTGCTTAAATATTGAAACTATGCTATTATATTATATAGAATATTACAAGTCGATATGTCAATATTTAAATATTCAGAAGTACCGAGTTTAAACCACCAAAAAACAAGAAGAGCGTTTGGCGAAGATAACTGTTAATTGATAAGTAAACTTTAATCACATCCCACTTAAACTGTCCTCATACAACATAGCTCAATAAACGTCAATCGTACGTACTGAGGCGTTTCGAACTTCCATGATCATCATCATATTGCGAAGGCAAATTGACTAGCGAGGATCATAATCACAATGCATTCATATGGAAAACGAATTAAGTTTTGCGGCTCTCACCTCTAGCATACATTGTACCTGACTGGATATGTCGGCTGCACAATTTCTGTGCAGTTACGAACATTATTTGTTTACAGCTTTCGCCATATATATATATATATATATATATATATATATATATATATATATATATATATATATAATAATACATATTGGTCACATTAAACAACCAATGATTGCGCCGGTGGTGATAACAATTCCTAGATGATGATATGGGATGTCAAAAGGCGTCAGTACGTCCGACTGACGGTAGTGTTGCTATATTATTTGACTGGTTGAACACAATGGGAATTGGTGTTTATTTGAAGCTCGCAAACTTGGTTTAAAGAAATGTTACCTCCACCCGCGTAAACAATAATTGCTCAAATGATGAATAACTTGAATTTGTTTGCGTTCAAAATCTGGATAGAATTGCCCTTCGGAGAATTAAGTGGATCCTGGCAGCGAAATTGTGATTCTTATAGGAGCTCACAGCTACCCACCAATAAAAATTGAAATATCCATTTCATGTCATCTTATTGGCTATGCGCTGAGCAACCAGAAGTCGATTTGGCAAATCGCCAATATCCGAATATGTCGATATTCATAAAATATATTTTAATAATTAAATTTGTTCAACTAAATGAGTAAAAGTTGATGAATAACGATATGAATTTAACAGCGGTTTAGCGGATTGAAAACAAATTTAGGAAATTGCGCAAGTTGAGAGCTCCTCAGACGCAATGATGCTATTTTAATAAATGACTATTAATCATTTAAATCATGGTGGCGAGTTTGATATAAGCACCAAACTCTTTATATGGCCATTTATCCACATAAATTAAGCATTGTGTAAGTTAGTAAAGGAAATTCATTCCTTAGACCAGATGTATTCTTATTGAAATGTCATCAAGCACTGTCCAGGATTTTGCCGCGGACAAGACACGAACCTGGGCACACATTCATGTGTCTGGGATTCTAATACAATATCAAGTTTATATTGACGAAATATGTAGAACAGATTTCTGCCATTTAACTTAAAATAAATGTAACATTCGCATGACCATGATAGACCACGTGTGGTTTGTTATAATTTCAGGTCTTAAGAGATTTCTAATAGGTTCCATTTGAAGAAAAGTCTAACCAGAGACATAAGTTGTTATATGGCTTGAAATCGCGTGTAATATGCGGCCTGTGTTGCCCAGAACCTGAATCAAATATGCCAGGGCTCAGAGTCCTGTCCGTGGCTAATTCTAGACAATATTTGACGAGTTCGTAATAAGGATAGTATTCGTCTACGGCATGCATTTGATTGTGACAAATGTTGTTATATAATGAGACTGGCGTTTATACCAAACTCGAAACCTGGATTTGGGTAACACCAGTCGCGCAATCAGCGCTTGTTTAAAAGTGTATTACTTTTGCAAATATTTTGTGCACGTTTGGTGGCTCATGAACTTGAAGACAATTGCAAATACGTAGTAACTAAACTGCAAGTAAATCGATTAGGAATCTCATGATAATCCCGTCAGATTGTCAAATTCAGATGCATAAATAAATGCTTCTGGAATGCGGTTGAAAACGCTTTTTTAAAAATAATTCGTAAAAAAGTGGTTTTATTTTTTATTTTTGTACAAATTTGACGTGTTTTGTTGCGATAGATAATGTACTTTACACGTTTTTATCGTTGCTATGCGCAATACACTTTTCTAAAGATCGCAGTTATGTGTGCATTAATAAACTGTTCGACAGATTAGCTCATAGACAAATTTAATCTCATTTTATGTAGGTAATTTGAAGGCCCTGTAAACAACAATCCATGTAACTTACGCTTTTTTCTCATCGTGCAACTAGTTATAAAGTGGAGCAATAACAAAATCGATACTTGCTGAATGCTGTTTCGCACAATTTGCGTAAAACCGGTTGAAATGTCGGTGGTTGCATCGCTTTAACAGACAAACAGTTGTGTTTCTGCGCTTTAATTGAAGATGAAATGACCTTCATGCCACTTTCTGGTTAAACTGTATTGCCTTGCCGAGCGTCTCTTACGCCACAAACATGTCGAAGACTAAGCTAGCCCATTTCATGTGCAAACATTTTTGCTTGTGCCATCAACTGAATTTACAATAGCCCAGTTAATGCTATTAGCAGTACAGCATACGAAAATCAGGTCAAGCAACAAATTTCAACTATTGATCTTAAATGTCAACTGACATTTTCAAATTTGACTCTTTCAGAAAGTAAAAAATGAACAAATTCTCTTCGACTTCTAATTCAGATATTTAATAATAGTAAACTTTGCAGAATTGAGAAAAGTTTATCAATTTGTGCTGTCTGAATAGTTAAATATTTCATAAAGACGTAAGTGCATTTCCTCTGCTAGGTTTCGTTCAAACATAATGGGAGAAATTCAGTTGGAGCCAGAATGTTCTCGGTTCGCCGCCGAGAAATAGCCTATTGCATAACCATATAGGCATATTACCAACTTGTGCTTTTCGCAAATCTTACCCGCAACGAGATACTAACCTGTGTAGATTTTGAAATTAGGTTTTAGCCAACATTTCAAGATCTGTCATCTTGAGACAGCAGTCATGTCATCTGGAGAATTGGATTTGAGTTCTATACAACAGTATTTTGTATATGCATTCATGTATTAGGTGTTGCGAACCTAGTAACAAATAAATTCAGTTGTGACCAGAAGGATAAACCAAAGACAACATGAACGGAAAGTATAATTATGTGCGCATCACCTAATAGATAATTTCATATATATTAGATCTCCGTCACAAACAGTATCTAACTGTTGTATATTTAATTGAATGATGTCATGATTACCGCGAAATGTGATAACTGGTATCGATCAAGGCCAGAGTATATGGATTAAATGGAGTAACAGGTGTTCAAAATTCTTTAAATCAAGTTTGCGAGCTTGAAGTAAACACCAATCCCATTTTTCCTGATTTCATTAAAAATATGCTGTCAGTATGAAGTAACTAATGGCAGAAGATATAATCATTACGTTTACTAAACTAGCATTTCCTAGAATAATGTTAGTTAATTTGAATATTTACTGTGTTATATGTAAACTGGATAATGTGCTGGACAATTGATAGCAATCGTAGGTCGGTAAAATCTTGAATCCTTTACATTTCCAGGGGCACAGATGGTATTTGGCATTGATTGATTGGTTCTCACTTGTCTCTTCACTATGAAGCCGCCCGTGAGCTGCTTGTCTGAAAATGACGTTGGAACCAAATTTTCCGATTTTCCCCCGAATTTTCGGGCTTTCATTTCCAGCCCCATTTTCAGGGTAGACACCAAACTCACAGGCAAATGTTATATCCGTATTCAAGACAGACCATTTAATATTTATTGTAATTCCTAACGTATTTTTTATTGACTGGATACTTTATTCACTAACAATTTAACTCAATATTGTCGTTTAGTGGTTATCTTGGTTATTTAAAACCAACACCCGTTTATCACTGCAAGCATTCTGTCATTTAATTTAATATGCTTTATTTAAATATGCGTTTTATGAAGAGAACTAATTTGTATGCATTAAAAAAATGGATGGATTACCAGGCAATAAGCTAGTTCATTAAGAATGTGGGGTAAATGTCAGTCAGCAAGTAGGTAAAGTTCTATTGTGAAGGCGCGAGCTTATATAGCATTCTTCACACACATCCTAGGGTGCAGACACTACGCTCAAAACCCATATCCGGTCAATAAATGTAGAAACTAACCTGTAAACGTTTGCGCGTTACATAAAATTTCTAAGCACTTTCACGTAAATTCTCTTACAGGATGAAGTAAATAGCGACACATGCAAATCTTATTTTAATGACGCTTAAAATCTATGTCGTTAAACTGGTTAAATGCAATGGGATTGGTGCTTACTTCGAGCTCGAAAACCTTTTTTGAAGAATTATTTTCATCACCTGCGCAATCAATGATAGTTCAGTGATGTGGCTTATATAGATTTGGCGAAAGCTGCAGAAAATAAAGTTCGTGTCTGTGTAGAAATTGTGCAGCCGACATTTCCAGTCACGTACAACGTATGCAAGACTTCTAGAAATAGGATAATAGGACGGTACAATCCCATATTCCTCACCAAAATATATTGTGGTTAAAGGGCGTAAAACCGACTCCTACTGATGAGTCGCCAGTAAGCACGAAACGGGTGTGCTTTACGTTCATGCTGCCTATGGTTTATCCTTCTCGTCACAACTGAACTAATCTGTTACTATGTTCGCAACACCTAATGCATACTTGCATATATATTAGTTCTCCGCAACAAACAGTATTTAACTGATATTTTTCCAGTTAATAATTGCTAAATTGTATTCAGGCTATTTTTAAAAATCTGTCTGACACGGCAACGACAAAAAAACACATTTTTGACAATGTAGTAGATTTCCGTTCTGCATCTACAAATAGACAGATCTATTTAGATAGTTTTTTGGCGTATTTTGACGTTCAAGAAAGTTTACAATTTTAAAACGCAAATTCATTGGAAATTTTCTTAAATAGTTCCAATAAACTTAAAGCGGCTCTAAGCAGGTCTCAGTTATACGGCACGAGTTAGACCGGCTTAAATTATAACACATTAAAATTCTTATTTATTATAAATTTAAATAAGTTTCTTAAAAATCAAATTAATAATTTTGGCTCTTCAACCTAATGTGATACAAAAAATTGTAATCACCAGTCGTATGTTTGGGAAATATGCTTTAAACACAATTTTTATAAAAACAAGTTTGCCAGATTGATGTAAGCATCAATCCCATTATACTTAACAAGCTGTGGAACAACATAGCAAAACTGCCGACAGTCACTAAATATAATTTTCACCTAGAGATAACATATCACATATCCAACACATATGCATTAAAGTATTACAATAGAATTTGCTTAAAGTAGTATATAACTATATATATATATATATATATATATAATATATATATATATATATATATACATTGCCGAAGGAGACTTGTCAAAATTTTCATTTATGTTAATCATGCTACCATCAAAATATTGACCACATTTAACAAAGCTGACAATATTTGCTCTCTTTTCTCAGAACGAGACAGCACACCACCGGTTCTGCAATGGTCCAATAAACAGATCTGACCTCAGCCACTTGACCGGTGAAAGCCACTCCGAAATCCTTTTCCGTTGACCGCCTATATGTGGCGTGAAATTCCGTGTACTAAATTTGGATGAGATTGTTCGGGTAAAAGAAGGTCGGGTGAGCATCAAATTTGTTCGCCAAAGATCGAGCTTTATCACTCGTTTTGTAAAATTTGTTTGTATCACAGTACTGCAACTAATGCACAGTACTGAAAAACCAACACTAAATCATTTCCAAGCTCCCAAGCTGAGCGAGAAGTTTACCGCCAAACAGCTGGAAGAGGCATCGAAACATAATATCTCTTCAAACATATTTTTAACATCCGACAAATTAGCAAGTGTAATTCTGCCAAGGAATTAAGATCACGTTCAATTACCGACGTGTAGCCGGGCATAAACTAGGCAAAATTCCTTATCTGCTAAATATCTAATTTAGCGCTATTCTTGTCGGTTTGAATATTCAATCGTGTAACTAGATCAATGTGAAAAATCACTCTTTTGTAGTAGTGCTTGAGTGCAGCCTCTGTGGAATTGACGATCTCTCTTTGGATTTATTAAATTTCTGCCAAGTTGAAGTGTTTAACCACCTGCAGAGCTTATCGCAGCGATTTGAATGAATAAATGTATGCGAAATGAATGTTGGGGTAGATGTCTTTGGAGTATTTATTCACGTCGTAGATTGCACTTGCACGCCTGACAAGTTTTTAGTTATCAGTTTGCTCATTGCCACATTAAAGGTGGGCACTGTTATAGTTCTTTAAACTATTAGAGAGATTGGACAAATATGAGGGAATCTAGGCGCAATAAGATTCTTGTTGGGATGCCCTGATTTTTCAGCTTTCGAAGTATAGTCCTCGTTTGGAATTTATCGTGCGAGAAGATATAGTTTCCAATTTATGCTTGCATATATGTATATTATTTTGAAATGCGAGCTTTAATAAAATTCGTTGTACCCTTCCTGTGTGCAAAAACAAAAAGAAATTTTATCAGATATAAGAAACATTTCTTTCGCATTGCCTTCTCAAATATCTACTAATGAACATATCTTTATAAATAAATTGGAAAGCAAAACAAGATAGAAATATGTGAACATAGAGAGAGTGTGCAAAAAGGCAACCAATCAAATTGCTTAAACTGGATGTAACGCACGCAATTTGATTGGTTTCTGTTTTTCACACTCTCTCTATGTTCACTCATTTCTATCTTGTTTTGCTTTCCAATTTATATATAAAGATCTGTTTATAAGTAGATATTTGATTTAAAGCAATGCGAAGGAAATGTTTTTTTATATCTGATAAAATTTCTTTTTTTTGCACACAGGAAGGGTACAATGAATATACGTATATATTAATGAAAATACAAAATTATAACAAAAATCATTTTATAATAACTTGTAAACAATTACCAAATGACAATTTGTTTGTTTCAAGAATTGAAAACTTGTTTTAAAAAAATTTAATGACCATCCGCGCAAGTTTTGACTGTGAAAATAAATTTCCAGGATTATTTACCACTATTATACATCCTCAGTTAAACAATTCTTATATTTATCAATTGATAAATTTAAGGTCACCTTTCTTTTAATATGCGTATACTTTGTTAATTAATTTGTTACCATCATTAAAAATATTATTTGGAATAATAAATGTCACTATATGACTAGGTAAATTTGGTTTGGCAGTAGCTGCGAATTATTGTTTTTTCAGAATTGTTGATAATCATTTCAATGATTTAAATCTATTTTATAATTAAGATTTTTCTTCAAATAAACATCCTGGTTTGTATGCCAATGATCGATTTTAATTGTTTTCTTCAAATCTCTACATGGAATGGGGAATAGATGGATGTGATTGATAGATGGTTTACCACTTCCAAAATAGCCATTATTTGCCTCTTATCAGGAAGAGAAATAATAATATAGTGTAACTCTTCACTTGATAGCCTGCAGAACCGGATTTAGGACATGGCTTCTTCAAAATTTTATGCAAATGTAAAACAAATGACTTGTGAAAGTGTCCCAAACGCATAACAGGAGTGGCCAACTCTTAGAATTTTTTTCGCCACTATTTATTGTCTTCACATGTAGTTTAAAATGCCCTCTGGGTTGAGATGAAGCAAAGAGGGAGAAGTTGTGGGAGAAACAGAATTTGCTCCAGATATCATTGCTTAAATTCGCTAAAGCAAGGAATTAATTCTACAGAAATCATGTACTCAATTATATATTTCAAAAGCGATGAACTCGTGACCTATCTGAAAAATTTATAAACTCGAAAATAATAAAACGTTTAAAAATTTCTCCTCAACTCTTGCAATAATTTTTCATAAAATGATTATTTAAAATGCTAATGTAATCTATTTGCGACTGTTTGCATTATCCGCCTAGTCAATGTTTCATCTTTCATGAGAAAATTTTTTTTTATCCGGAAATAATTTTTTTCGAACCCCCAGAACTACCAATCGGTTACTGTTAGTCCACACACGGAAAATATAATATATTTACACTACAATACAATGCCATTTTATTGCAAGGAATAATCACGAAGCACTATCATAAAAACTAGAGAAAATTTCATATCACCGAAGTTATTTTACTAATTTGTACCCTGGCATGCCTGTATGGATTTACTGGAGTAAGAGGTGTTCAGAAATAGTTGTAAATCTCAATTTTAATGAACTATAGGATAAATTGAAATCCATCCTGTTGGTACCATGTACCGACTCGGCAACCATAGTGTTAGTACTATGTACCTTTTCGGTACCATATTGTTGTTATCGTGTACTGACACAATAGCCATGGTGTTAGTATCCTTTACAGAGTGATTTAGCGCCGAAGTCGCTTTGTCCAGACTTTATATGAAGTTAGCTTCACTACTGCACATTTATACATTCGAATAGGAGATCGTACCGTTAAATTGTCCCACATATTTCACCCAAATATATAATGGTTAAAGGGCGTAATACCGGCTCAATACTGATGAGTCGCCAGTAAGCACGAAACGAATGTGCATGAGATCATACTTTCCGTTCATGCTGCCTTTGGTTTATACTTCTGGTCATATTTAAACTAATTTTTTACAAGGTGCGAAACACCTAATAAACAATTAAATATATTCATTAGTTCTCCGCCACAAACAGTATATAACTGCGTGATATTTATACGTTTAGCACGATTACTAATTGGACCACTGAAAAAAATTATTTGTTAGCATCTCTTGCATGCCACTGATGAACACATTGAAAGTAATAGTAGTAGAAGTATCTGTTCAATACTAGTTCAACTAGTAATTTTTCAGTTTATGGAGATTTTGTTTACGCTGAACACGTATTTAAATGCATGAATCGAAATATCGCAGTATAATGGTAATTATATTATTTGTTCGAGATCGACGTTGGTTAGAGCCAGAACATAATGCTAACATTTAAGAAAACCATAATTGAGTAGGTTTTTTTAGTATTTTAAGATCAATATTTATAATGACATTTTTAATTTCTTTCGCTTGCATGAAATTAATTTTCTTAAACCCACTTAGATAGTTTTTCTTCTTTGTCACTCCCAGGTAATAATTTTATCAATCAGTATGCTGTGGAGATATGAACTGAGTTGGCATAAGGGGAGCTGGTTGTGACAAAGACGATAAGCAGATTTGATCCAAATATTATTCAAGGTATAGAAGAAGATTTCGACATTAACAGCTGTTTCTCTTTGATTGCTGGTAAAGGCAAATTTGTTACCTTGAGGAACACTTTTAGTTTAGCTGCATTAAGTGTGCGTGTTAATGCAGCTTTAACTTTCTTTTGTGTTATTTGGGATACTCCATCCCCATTAAATGGGGTGTTCAGGTAGACTGCTTTCTTTTCTGGCCCGTAATACGTCTGTTTCTGTTGAACTTCTCTTTTAATAATTAATTCAATTAATTTAATCAAGTGGTAAGTTGGAACTTCAGTTCACATTACGTACTGTTCCGAATTTGCCCTGACCGATTACGAGGCCGGCGTGCCAGGGTTTGAGCCCTGTCCGCGAAAAATTTCGACTGTGCGTGATGAGTTTATAATTAGAAATATAGGAACATAATGACATAGGTGTTTTTAACATGATCTCAATATTGATTTAAATAATTCATTTATTAGGCTGCGTTTCGTCCATATTGGGAACTTTTCAATTGCTGTCCACGATTTGCTGCGCAATAAAATGATCGTTAGTGGTTAATTGGAAATTCAGATGTAAAGAGATGGCAAAGAGGTTTTCCTTGATAGAAATGCTATACAGAAACATAAGTCGGTATATGACTTTAAGTTGCGTGTAGAATGCGGAAAGTATGCCGTGGTAGATCGAGTCCCAGCATGACGATTTTGGCAATATAGCCAACAATATGAACCTGACCGATTAAACTTGCTTTGTCATGTAATATCAAGTCTATACTGAAAATGGTCGTGTATTTTATGTTTGTTTGTTTTCCAAGGAAAGAATAATTAATTGGTTGCCAAAGTTTTAAGTTTGAAAGCTTATTAATAGTGAGAATTGCTTCTATTTTTCATAACATGCAAGGAATATTTGACCTGTTGCCTTGTAGTACGGAAGACATTACAATAAAACAGTTTAATGAGGGGATAAATTTTTTCCCTTGGAAAATTATATTTGTTTAAAATTTTATGCTTTTGAATTTATATGTTAACAAATGGATGTTAAATTGCGGCGTTAGAATCCCTCGGAATTCAAAAACAGAACACATTTATAGCCTTCGCCTCACGTTTATAGAAATTAAGCTGTCATTGTTTGCGCAAGTTGTAAAAAAATGTTTCTAGATCACGTTATTGAGTTTGAGGTAAACACAACTCTTGTTTTATTAATCTGTCGCATTCTACTTTAATGGTGGATGTTGCTGTGTAATTATATTCGTCATTTTGCCTAACGACCAACCGCATATTCAAGATAACTTCTCATTTTATCGAAAGGTGTATTCGTACCCATCATAAGCGATTACATATTTTGACGAATTTCAATCTAGATTGACAACAGAAAATACATCTCATTTACAAATAAATATCTAAAGCAATAATTTAATTTTTTTAAAGTTTTCTTCTAGCATTGATGAGAATTAGCAATACTGAACGAATTAAACGAACATTGGTTGCACCGACGGTGATAGCAATTACTATAATCAAGGTGCGATCTTGATATAAACACCTGACCCATTAATTACTTACATGTGTCAGTATAAACTAAGAATTGTATAGTGTAGAAAAGGTAAAACATCTAGTAGACTGGTTGCGTCCTTAATTGGAACTTATAATGTAGTGGTCAGAATTTGCCGCGGACCGGGCTCGAACCCGGGAGCGTCTGCTTCGGAATCTGGTGCTCTAACCACTGAGCCATCCTGCCACAAACTAAACACAATTTTCAGTTATATAGCAACTAATGAGAAATTCGCTAAATTACCTGTGTGTCGTGTTACAAATGTGGCTGACATCCATACAAGTATTCGTATACAAATTTATACATACCTTCAAATCTTAGTATATTGTGCCCAGATTCGAGCCCTGTTCGTGACAAATTCTGGCCAGCACGTGATGAGTTTCCAACAAGGACGAAACCGTCCTACTGGATGAATTGCCTTTTCTACACTACGCAATTCTTAGTTTATATTGGCATATGTAAGTAATTATTGGGTCAGGTGTGTATATCAAGCTCGCTACCTTGATTATAGAAATGAACGAGTTGTTTAGATTGCCTTATAAATGAAGCAATTGTCATAATCTATTGCGTACGCATCTATTATTGTGAATATTCTGACATAAAAGTTGATTGCAAAGGAGCAAACTAATAAAAAATCCAGGTTGTTAAGTAAATATTACCAGCATCATATCTCCCCATAAGTATTACTATTTTATCCGCGAAATAAAAATTTAATTAAATGACATTACAACATAGGAAACAACAAAAGCAGAGCAGAACTACGTAGGGTGGATAATTAACTGCATATTCTGTCGGCAGAATTGAATTTTCCGACGTTCTGCTTGTCTTTAGAGCGTTGAAAGTATTTCTTGAAAAAGAGTACACGAATGATAAGCATAAGACAAGTCAGCATTTTTTCAAAAGGCGTCAGCGAAAATTTATTGAAAACAAATGACATTTACTCACTTTAGTTAAAGAGCTAATTGGTATTTAGTAATGTTCGTCTGACTCTAAAACTATTAAGCAATCATTGATTTTGCGGTTCATGATAACAAGTATTTAAGTCAAGATTGTGAGTTCGATGTGAACACCAATCTCATAAGCTTTAAACCAATCTACCGCCAGTCACACTCAGCATCGGGTTACGGCGAAAGACTGACTAAGCGAGAATCGGTCCGCATTGCATATAAAAGGAACAAACCAACATTTTGCGGCTTTTGTTACACAAATTTAATTTACACGATTGAAACAGTTTTCAACATTATATTGCCGTTATTTATACAACTGGCTTCAAGCTATTTTTGCACTAATTCGGAAATAAAGAGAGACGGGAAATTCTCATTGGGATCGCAGATTGTGAAGCTGTGTCCAATCCATTTTGTAGACGAAATACGCATCGAGATGAAATGTCCGTCATTCCGAGCCAAAAACAAGAAAGTTGAGCGGCTGCTGTTTCTCAAACTAATGAGGATGTATTGTCAAAAATTGGCCGGCTATTCAGTGCTCTCTTTTGAGAACGTCATCGTCAGAGACACGAGAATAAAAAATTTCAATAAGAATACTAATTTCGCATAAAATGGAATCTTTCAAAATAACAAATAAATAAATGTGAGTTTTAAAATGCGAAACAATTTATTGGGACGAAAGCGTTTACGTCTACGTTGTGATTATCGTTATTCACTAGGATTTTGTTGCCAGCAACGAGGGTTCATTCGCAATTGCGCCTCACGGGAAGTGCACCGAGTCCGCACAGTTTGTGTCTAACGCAACCACGTTTGATTGTATGTAAGTGATAATTTAAGTTAAGCAATTATTACTTGTGCGGATGGAGATGATAAATTCTTTAAGTCAATTTGGCTAGCTTGAAGTAAATAACAAATAAAATGGGATTGGTGCTTGTTTCAAGCTTGCAAGCTTGATTTTTAAAAATAACTTAAGTTGTTGTAATGGCGTTCCATGTTTGTGTAAACTATGTAATATTTTATAAAATTCGTTTAGTCGTACTCTGAGCATATGAATGTTGGCTTTCTCTTCCTTTTACTGATCACCATCATCATCTAGGAAACTAGAATGATCAAACGCAGATTTGATAACTGAGGGATAAACTCAAATACCGGTATTAACACCATCTGCCAATTCACGATGTGGCCGGAAATCTTCATTTAAGCAGATTTATGTAACCAGCGCCAGAATATGCTGATCACGGAGCACAAATAGATTTATCAATATAAAAACTCGTCAAATGAATGAAAATTAAAAAAAACAATTCAATAGTGTGGCCAGACACGGAACTCTTTAAAAATCCGCTTAGAGATGTACACCTCATGCTCTACGCATACAGAAACCGCGTACTTATCACGAATCTCATCTTATTTCCAAAATGTGTTTGACGATTTATTAATTCATGTTAAACCCACGTGACAATCATTTTTAAACTAAGGTCCCAAATAATTAGCCACAACTAAACGAACATTGATTGCACTGGCAGTGATAATTACTTTTAATCACGTAAGAGATCTTGAAAAAAACACCTGACTCATTATTTGTATACCTTTGTCAGTATAAACTAAGAAATGTATAGAGTAGAAAAGGCAATTTATCCAGTAGACCGGTTTCGTCCATATTGGAAACTAACCACGTACCAGCCTGAATTTGCCGCGAACTGAGCTTGAACCTGGGGACGTCTGCTTCGGCAGTGTGGCTCAGTGGTTAGAGCACCATATTCCGAGCAGCCGGAAAATTATTATGGTTATTAATTTCAGTATTACAATTATCATCATTATTAATATTCCTATTATTTTCATTTGAACTATTATTGAATGTTAATAAATTCTGTATGCATTTGAAATTTGTATTTTGTCATTTTAAAAACTATTATTATTATTATTATTATTATTATTATTGTGTGTGTGTGTACTATCATTATTATTACTTAAGCAAGATTATTATTAATTTTGGCATTTTATTGATTAATGATGTGTCAAAAATATATTTTAATAAATTGGACTGTTTCTACAATTTAAACAGATTAAAAAATAATATTTAATTCCGTTGTTTAAACGAAGTGAAAATGAATATTCCAAGTGTTTTTAAATCTTGAAACATTAATCTCTAACACGAAGAATACAATGGCTTTAACGTTGGTTGTAACAGTGCTGCATAGAATAATATTAATTAGTTGCAACGTAATCGCTTCAGCAGAAATGTTGCGTGTATTTATATTTTTGTAACATTCTAAAATATAATTAAAATTTACATTAAAAAATACTGTCTTGTTGGAATCCGCTTCTTATCGTTATTTTAAGCAAAAATCATAAAATTATGATTTCATAAATATTGTAAAATTATATTCTGTTCTCAGTCTTATGAAGAATTAACTGCGTAATTTAGTGTATGCTTTTAAAAAACTTCATTTCGATGACGATTTATTTAAGAAATGCCCGCATTAATTCATTGCCTGAACAAGAGTTTTATGTTGTAAAACGAAAGAGCTAAGAGAGTTTTCTTTAATTTAGTGGGAAATACCTGTAGATTAATTCTCTTGTTGGATTTTTTTCTCCACTTATTTTGTACAGGAGATTAATCCTATTCTTCCATTAGGCAACATTTTTTTCTTAGTGGCTTTGATTTTCGTGGCAGTGTTCGCATAAAATACGATTGAATTCAGAGCTATCGAACACATCACGGGAGACACAAGCCCCATTATAACGCACTGACTTCAGATTACATTATGCAAAACTAATCAAACTTGTTTGATATGGAGCTTAGATTTGCACACGTGTCTTGTAAAATTAGACGTTTCGTTATTACTGCAGAGCTACTCGGTAAGAATGAAATTATTGTGTTAAATAAACTGCATTCAATACCATGAAAAATTATTTAAATCAAGTTTCCGAGCTTGAAGTAAACACCAATCACATTGTAATAAACTATTCGTCGAACTACCTACCAAAAAAACGCCAGTCCATAATCGTCATCAGACTACGATGGCAAATTTACTAGCGAGAATCAAAACGCATTGCATATACATGGAAAGCAAAAATAGATTGTATTGCATGTCTATAACTGTGTGTGGTGAAAGTTGCAAACAGTTAATGTTCGTGTATGTATTACGTGTTGCAAACCTTGTAACAAATTAGTTCAATTGTGACCAGAAGGATAAATCAATGACAGCATGAACAGAAAGTAAGCACGAAACGAATGTGCACGAGATTATACTTTCCGTTCATGCTGCCTTTGGTTTATCCTTCTGGTCACAACTGAACTAATTTGTTACTAGGTTCGCAACACCTAATACATACATGTATACTATTTCATGCTAAAGATTTATAAATATACTTTTTGCTCTTACTTTCTTTATTTTTAAATAAATCCAAGAATGCCATTGAATAATTTTTAGTGAGCTTAATATAATTAAACGAACAATTTTGTTTTCTAAATTCCAATCAACATAAATGAAATTCTTCAGTTCTAAATTTTACTAGACATTATTTGATTGATTAAGCCAGCACTAACCGGACGCTTAGTTTCAATTGCGTTTGTCAACTGAAAATGTACGCACGGTTTGTGGTTAATTTAACATTGAATTGCGCCCAGGTGTTCTTCTAGATAAATATTCCTTCCCCAAGTTGATCAAATTCATTGTCCGAGAACTTATTTCTTATTACGTAAGCGGTTTATTTTAATTGGCGAATGTGACATCAAAACGGAGTGCAAAGAAGATCAAGCAAATTAATAATCAAGCAGGCCAAATTTTCTAGCTGAAATTAAACTTTCAGACATCGGTTTCACTGTCTGATAGAGCTGTTATACAGTGTTTTGTTAAATGTTTAATCTTCTCGACTTTTGCTCTGCTGTTAACAAACATAGAAAAATATTTTTGCTAAAGCAGGTTTTCTAACGCGTATTAGTGGCTAGTTAGTTTTAAAAATATTCGTAAATGAATATATATTTATGGGCGTTTACAGTAGCAATTGCCATATTTGAGTCAAGAACGCTCCTATGGTCCTATTTAGGGACGAATTAAATAAAATAATAAGTCCTTGCAAAAGTTCACGAAATAAGATGAAGAAATCAGCACAAGGATAGAAGCAGTATTTGGGCCGCTGAAGCGAAAATAAAATCATAAATACTTGTATTTTGTTTTACTAAATAATTGATAATAATTGATTAAAAATTAAGCATTTGTTTTGAGTTGAACAAAATTTCTTCTGACAGATTGGAAAACTTAGTAAGAGTATCACCTGCACAAACGAAAACTTTGACTACGCGTTAGGAATAATTAAGTCTCGGCTGTACAACAAGCTTAGAAAAATGATGAGGGTATCCGCATAAACTACCCAGCCAACATAGATGAATTACAGTTAAATACTGTTTGTTGCGAAGAACTAATATATATGCAAGTATGTATTAGGTTTTGCGAACCTAGTAACAAATTAGTTCAGTTGTGACCAGAAGGATAAACCAAAGGCAGCATGAACGGAAAGTATAATCTCATGCACATTCGTTTCGTGCTTACTGGCGACTCATCAGTAGGAGCCGGTATTACGCCCTTTAACCACTATATATTTGGTAGAAGAATGTGGAATAATAGGACGGTACAATCTCCTAGACGAATGTGTAAACCTGTAATAGTGAAGCTAACATAATCTGAAGTCAACGACAATACGACTTCAATGCTAACTCACACTATATGACGAATGTGTAAACCTGTAATAGTGAAGCTAACATAATCTGAAGTCAACGACAATACGACTTCAATGCTAACTCACACTATATAATATATTTACCGAGTCTGTAAAGGATACTAACACTATGGCCATTGTGTTAGTAACTGATACCTTTTTTGAAATCGATGAGTACCGAATACTAACACAATGGTTTCCGAGTCGGTACATGATACCAACCTGATGGATATAAATTTATGCTAAAGTTCACCCAAATTGAGAATTACAACAAGTTCCGAACACCTGTTACTCCAGTTAAACCATACACTCTGGCCTTCATCGATATCAGTTATCACATTTCGCGGTAAGCATGACATCATTCAATTCAATATATTACAGCTAAATACTGTTTGTTGCGAAGAACTAATATATGGGGTATATGTTTTAGAATAGTAACAATAGTTTGTTAGACTAGAAAGATAATCATCGGTAGAGCGAACGAGTGGCGTTGTTTATTATGACTATCAGTAGCTGATGTTCCTTAACCACTACAAGCAACCAAAATATATAGTGTTGTTATGTAATACCGGCTCCTACCGATGAGTCGCCAGTGTTAACGAAACGAATGCATGAGATTATACTTTCCGTTCATGCTGCCTTTGGTTTATCTTTCTGGTCACAACTGAACTAATTTGTTACAGGGTTCGCAAACCCTAATACATACTTGAATATAGATGAAGTCAACATATATAAATATATAGTCAATATAAACTAATCATTGTGTCGGGTAGCATTCGCAATTCAATTAGATAATACGTTTGTCACCTGCTAGGTTTCGTCCTTTTTTAATGTGTAAACAAAATGAACAAAGCTTCGCTACTCTCTAGATTAGGCAAGCTTAAGAATTAAATTATCCTGCTCATTCTTGATACTTAAATAAAGGTACAAAGTAAACATTGAGTTGAATAATCTATAAAGTATGTCAATCAAAGAGTGATATATCATAAAGCGGCTAAATTTGTTACGATTTATATAACTGATGTTACCACGCAATCTAACTGATAAACTCATTTGCAAATTAAAGGAATTCAATCATAAGCTGATACAGAAAGCGTGGTCGGACAGATATTTCGTTTGTCTCTCGTCAAAGCGAGATGTACTGGATTATGTTGTGTAGGTTTTGGTGTAGATAGGTACGCGGTAGTACCCTTTAGTAACTTTAATGAAGTAAATGAAATTAAAATCCAAATTATAAGTGCATGTGTTGCATGAAACAAATATTAAGAGAATATCTCAGTTTAAAAAAATAGTAAAATCATTAAATTAAATGTCGTAGATATCGTGGGCTATTTTGATATCGTGGCAATGTATACTTATGCTCAAGTAGGTCGCAAATCAGATGTTTATTTTAGAAGTATTTTCTAATTTCTTTACGTTTGATTGCGCCTTGGTGAAGGCTTCACAAAGAAAGCTATTCTTGCATGCAACGGAAGTTGTCTAGCTCGGCTGGCTACCTTTGAATAGCTGGCTATCCCATCATAAAGATGAGGTTAAGAAGCCTTCTCCACAATAGTCTATTGTGTCTAAATGGCCTTTTCAAGAACTTCCTGTTTCGTATAGTTTACCTGTGTATCAAAGGCAGGCAACTGCTCGCACAAACACGCACAAACTCACGAAATTTTCTACGAACCATTAATAAAAGTCGGCAAAACTATTACAGATATCCATTTTCAGTCTGGGCCAGTCAAATATTCTCACAGTTTTTCAGATGCATTGTGACACTAAGGTATCGGTGAAGATGCTCAACTTAAATGAAATAAGTCATTGATATAAAATGAAGGGAAAACGCCACGCTCTGTCGAGCTACTTCGTCTCTGACGGCAAATTGAAAGCTTTCGATCTAATATAAGCTCTAACATCAAATGGAAGGTAGTCTACGACATAGTTTATGACGTGCAGAAGACGCAGTTCCAGCTGGTGCAGGAAACGCCTTTTATGTTAATTGATCTCAGATGTTATTGTAAATACAAAAATTATTTTCATAACTGCAGAGAAACTGGGCAGGAGATGGTAAAAATTCTTTAAATCAAGTTTGCGAGCTTGAAGTAAACACCAATCCCATTGTATTGTATGTTGTTCGACGACTGGTTAAATACAATGAGATTGGTGTTTACTTCAAGCTCACAAAGTTGATTTAAAGAAATGAACCTATTCTTTCATAGTTTTCGAAGGAAAGAAACATGGTTAATTAAATTTTACTTTCTGAATGAAATAAAATATGTTTATTCGAGATACATGGTTAGGAAATATGGAAGAATCATGGCTAACTAATAAAATTTCTATTTGAATTCGCAAAGGTGAATGCTGCTATGAATTATATTTAAAAACGTATTCCAAGTGGTAATACGCACTGATCTCTTTTCTGGGTGAAAATTTCGCAAGATATTCCAGGAAAAATATTTCTAACACAATAAATGTAATAAATAATTTTGTAAGAAAATTTTGATGCACTGCTAATAAAAACATTAAAACAGGATTATACGAACTGAGTAAACAGTCTTCGTGCAGCAGACTTAAATGGTATTGACGTGTGAAGATAATTGGTATTTTATCTATTTAACGCTTTATCGTCATTTCTTCTTTATTTGCATACTTTGAAGTGTGCACAAATCCCACAAAAAGAAACTTAGTGAACAACCTGGAAAGGAGAATGAGGAAGATCTGTTCTGAACACAAGATCAAGGAAGAACTGGGCTACCTCAGGAAAAGATTTCTAACGTAAAACTACCCAGAGCGGTTCTCTGATGTCAACATCAGACCCCTTCACATTCGCACTAAAGAGGATGCCGTCAAGCAGGCTTTCGGTGACCTACCAGCCTCAATAATTGCACGGCGGTTAAATAGAGGAACTAAGAAGATTTTTCACAGCGTAAAAGTTAACATAAACATTAGCACACAGAGAATTATGAGGTTGGATGCCAAAGATCAATCAAATCATTCATAGTCTACAAATACTCATGTATGTGCGGTAGCACATATATTCATATATATATATATTCATATATAATATATATTCATATATATACATACATATATATATATATATATATATATATATATATATATATATATATATATATTTCTAATTAGGAAGAAAAACATTAATAACAAAGTGGATAAAGGCCAGGATAAACGTAGAGCAAAATCAGAATAAAATATTATTTATTTACGAAGCCCTTTATATAAAACACCAAGCATCTGACCTTAATATTCAAAAGATTCATCAACATGTTGTTCTAATCGACTGGCCAAGAATAACAAACCACAAATGCACAGTTTGTTGCGAAGAGCTAATATATATGTAAGTATGTATTAGGTGTTGTGAACCTATAACAAATTAGTTCGCTTTGACTGTAAGGATAAACCAAAGGCAGCATGAACGGAGAGTATAATCTCATGCGCACATTCGTTTCGTGCTTCCTGGCGACTCATCAGTAGGAGCCGGTATTACACCCTTTAACCAGTATAATTTATCTGCATCCAGGCTAGATCAAACACCCCCTCGACCAGGCTCAACAAACATTCGATGGGATTGGCAACAAACTGAAGGGGAAATAACAGCTGCACATACAGATACAGAAATTTGGGCATTAAACATTGAAAATCTGCGCTGTTACCAAGAGTAAAAAACAGAATCACGGAAGAATGGGAAACAAAGTACTACAATCGGGAAAATAACGTTCGTACACGTAACAGTGAACAATGCGAACAGTTGGTTAACTCTCAATCCATCAATGCGAGAATGTCCAGATCTCAGACATCACTTTGCAACAAAATGATAAAGAACTTTATATGCAAACATGCACACACAGAAAGACGCATACGCGTGAACACTTACTAATCATTCCAAACACGAAATAGAAGTAAAACCGAGTTGTTGTTATTAAATGGTATTCAGTAATAAGAAAAGATTTGCCAGCACTCTGCGTTTTCATTGACTATAATTTGAACTATATGACCAAATGAATTGCTGGAGATTCCTCAATCTGCCAAAAGCAATTCTGTAAATGCAATGCGGATTTGCACTACGGGGATGGATTCATTACCTGGATGATGCATTTAATTTTAAATAACAAAGGCAAAATCAAATGGAATGTTCAAATGGAATAATCCTATTACCATTTTCCACAATGTCATGGACTCCTGAATGGGACTGAGAGTCTGTTCCACCTTCTGCATGATGCTACCACAAGGAGGAGTAAAACAATGCCCGTTGTCCTTCAATATCGAAATCAAACACGATATCACGACCATGGCATTTCTATAGCTTTCGACATACGTGGTTAAGTAGTACAACCACCTAATTATTTATTGCGCGAGGGACGATAATTATTGGATCGGTTTTTATCTCGATTTCGCAAACTTGATTTATTGAATTGACATCATATCCGCGTATTAAATGTCAATTTTAATGAATCTGTTTAACTTTAGTTTGAATAATTGAACTAGCTGCTTTGATAAAATAATGATCAAATGCATCACTATAATGAAGATTTGTTTTATTTTCTTAAATTTAAAGCCCTGAGAAATTGTTAACAATTTTTTGGAATAAATTCTAATAAACGTAGACTATGATAGACATTATTTAAATTTTGTGAAACGAAAATTAAGATAGCTGGTGAAAGATAACAAAACAAATAACAAATTTGCTTACATATGTTGAGAAAATTTACAAATAGATTTTTAACATTCAAAATATGTCCACTAAAAATGTTAACCGCCCATCAATTTATCAGTATCCGTATCTTATTTATGTTGACGTGACATTCACCAACCAGATTTCAGTTTCTTATATACATTACTGTTTAAAGCATTAAGACGACTACGAAAAACAAATATAGTCAGTTTATTAAGTAAGATCGGGATAAAATCTTAATAGAAACTGCTGTTAACTGAAATCATGTAATCATACGACAGCGACCAAAACACTTAGATTATAGACATGACATAAATAAAGATGAAATGGAGTAGAATACCCGTAAAACAGGTTGTCTGCTTGACTTTTAATTTCGTTTTATAATTCGAGTTATATTTTCGTAATTTAAGCATTTTTCTGTCTGTGCTAATTATTATGCATATTAATTTAGTTGGAAGTTATTGATTTAGCTTCATGTTTCTACTTTAATTATGATTTACAAGGTGGCACAGATAACACACGTGTTATAGACATTCTTTCAAATCAAAATAATGTGTTCAAAATTGGCGACTAACCCAGCGATCTAACCTGGAGTCATTAGCATAAATTATATTAAAAGAAGCAAAATAAATAAATTTTATCCGAGAAATAATAACCAGTTTTCTGAAATCTGCAGAAATATTCAATTCAAGTTTATTAGTGCAAGAATTTATTAGACAAAATTATTAATATCGTAAGATATGATAGCGTCGTTGGACATTTTTATAATTGGTATATTTCAAAGAAAAAATTGCTTACAATCATCTGTTGAAAGTTTTATTTATTTTTATCATACTGTTAATGTAGAATTTTATTTAGCATTTATTATCATTGTCGATTTATTTGAATATTGCTACTCTGAATAGTAATATAATTGTATGCGCAGTATTGAGTAATGCCATCGTCTCGAAAAGCGTAGTTTCGAAAAAATTGGATATGTTCTTGTTGAAAATTAGTATCATGTGCTTTATCCATAGCTAGTTTTAGACGACATACTTATGTACTAGTCGTTATTCAGTTGAACATTATTTATTCATGTCTTGTGCTCTATATTAAGCATTCCCATACTTGTTTTACACAGTATTCAATACTAATGTAGTTAATCACTTCTCTGGTGTTACCACTTAATGGATTTATTCCATGCAGAGAATTACTATTCGATTATATAACATAACGGTAAGCATAAAATGAAACGCCTGATATACGAGAGGTAGCTAGTTATGAATAAATGAATAGGTTTATATATATATATATATATATATATATATATATATGCGGTATTATGCATATTTTACATATAAAACCAACAGAATCTAACAGCATCTAGCTCTGTCTATTATAATTAACATGTAAGTCTGACAGCACGTGGAGATTGAGCTATTTCGAAGCAGATACTTTAGACGTGACACGTTGACAATTTGAATAATTTCTTAGTTCTACACAAGGTAAAGTCAGAAATATATATATATATATATATATATATATATATATATATATATAGAGAGAGAGAGAGAGAACCCAGTTCTCAATTGCCACTATGTTAGTTTCTGCAATAGAATTACTTAGTCGTAAATGTATCCATGCTTCGATATGTTCATTATTGTGCCTTTTCAGTTATCAAACAGCTATAATTATCGTTTTCATAATGTAGTATCGCTAAATTTTAAATTTTTAAATATTTGTCACACTTTCAAAGCATGTTTGAAAATAGTAAAGCGATGTCTCGAGATGTTTCAGTCCGGAACTATTCGCCGTGACAAGTGGACCAGTATTTGACATGGATGTTAACTATTTTGATTGAACACTATTACACTTCAAGTGTCTAACATGTTTATTAACCCCTCTATTGGGAATATTTTTGGGGTTACACTCGTGTGTCATGGTCATTAATCACCAAACATGACTGCCCTTATTTACTAGGATATTGCTAACTTATTCTTGTGCCCATTGAAAATTAATAAGCTCATTTTAATACGCGGTGCATTATTAGGTTACATCACACGTGCTTATAAATAATTAATATATCATGTCATTGATATCAATCAAGCTAATCCATGCTTATTATTTAGCATAATATAAAGTGTCTGGTTACTGAATAAATCTCAATCTTCACGCCTGTGTATTCTTCATCAAACGAACTAGGAATGGTTATTCTATATTAGGCCACACTTGACCTTGACATTTTCAATACATAGTATAACAGCCGTCTATACGAATATATTTGACTTTCTAAACAGATATTTAATTTCTAATTTTAATTTATATAAATTTCCCTATCAATATATTAAAATCAAAAGTTTCCATTGCGTAAAACAATTATCAAATTTAAGATCCACATTTAAGTAAAATGATCAGGAGAAAATTATCATAATAACGTACCGTTTTCAAGTGGTTTTTCGACTGCAACTGTAATTTCCTTGACTTAAATAACAAAACCACCTCTTTTCACCACAAATTATACAAAATAATGTAATGTCCATTTAAAAAATTCATAATAGATATTTTAAAAAAGAATTTACACACATTAAATATAACAGAGAAATTCCGTACATGCTAATTAAACAGACGATAATTTTACAACTTATTGACAGTAATTATAACACACTGGCGACAATTTTTCTCTCTGAGAGTGAGGAATTTTTCTATTGGTCAACCTGACCAGCCAATCACAAAAGCGCCACCTCGTACAGAACAAATGCAATGCTTCTTAATATAATATTTGCGGAAAAACGAACAAATATGATGTAAATACAACAAAAGACAAATGCTCATAATTATTATTTAAACAAATTTCATTTAAACAAAAACATACTTTTTCTTCTAATTTAGAAAAAATTTTTCAGAATAAATAAGATTTTGTTCATAGCATCTAAAGTGCTTTGTATGTATGGATTTTTCGCCTTTTATCCAGATTATTCAGAGGAAAGCTTACTTTACAAGATAAAGACACGTACTTTAAGCAAATTATGAGAATTCTCGTTATGAATATAAGTACATTTAAATAATGAATACATTTTAAAGAAATATTAGATTCCATCAATTTCAAGCTAAAATACTTTGATCGGATGACAATGGTTATTGATGCCCAATATCTTTATGTTAATCTTTTGGACCGAACAAAAACATTTTTCTTCATTGTTTGCCTGGACTAGAATCAGACTCGCTACAATAAAAATGAAACTTATTTTGCCGTATTATTTTGCTTATCTTATATATTCTTTTGTTACCATGGGCCAGGTAATGGTTCTGGTAAATATAGAACGAAACGTTTTGGTAGATTCCGGGGGAATCATACGAAAAGGTGTACATGAGAAAAACTTGATAGAATAAACTTACAATTGTATCGGGTAGAAAAGGCAATTCCTCGAGTATACCGATTTCATCCTTCTGGGGAATTCATCACGTACTGGCCAGAATTTGCCGCAAACAGGGCTCGAACCTTGGCACGTCTGCTTCGTAATCTGGTTCTCCAAACAACTGAGCCATCCTGCCGCACACTACACTGCACACAATTTTTAGTCATATACTAACTAATGTAACTTGTTTAGTCTATTTTTCCTTTAGGTGGAGCTCACACGACAATCATTTAGACCCAAAGTAGCAATTAACCATCCCCAATCTGTCATTATTGGACAGACATCACACTATATGGGCAAGTGGTATTGAAATGAACATTTATGTAATTAAACGAACATTGGTTGCGCGGGCGGTAATAACAATTGCATTTAATCAAGATTGCGATTTGATTTAAGCACCTGAACCATTAATTACTTACATATGTTAGTATAAACTAAGAATTGTATTGTGACAACACGGGTCTACAGGATGAATTGTCTTTTCTACACTATATAATTCTTGATTTATGCTGATTTATGCAAGTTATTAATGGGTCCGTTGCTTAAATCAGGATCGTAACCTTGACTATATTAATTGTTATCACCGCCCATGCAACCAATTTTTATTTAACCTGATAGCATATTTAGTCATTAACTCAAGTGGGGCAAAATTGTTGGCATTTCACAAATCAAGTTGTTTGGCTTTGATTGATGAGTTCTCACTTGTCCCATCAATTTGTAGCCCTCCATCAGTTGCTTGTCTAAAAATGGCGTTGGATCAAGATTTTCCACTTTTTTTCTCCGAAGTTTCGGCACTTCATTTCTAGTCCCATTTTCAGGGTTGACACCATACGCGCAGGAGAAAACAACTTGTGGCAAATGTGGCATCCTAATTAAAGACAGATCTATTTATATTTATTTTAATTCCTAAAGTATATTTTATTGTCAGCCCTAATAAAAAGAGTAATGTGTCTCACTATTAAATATTAAAAACACGCATTGTTCTGCATAAAATATGCAACAGGAAGATACCGAAATTATTCGGTGATAAATAATACACCACGGCCGATGTAGACGAAAATGCGTCTTAACATAAACTGTTTGTTAATAACGGATACGTGGCAACTGCGCTATGTCGCAATATCGGCAAGTGTTGCTTCCGAATATGGCATCTAAAGATTGTTCCAAATAACATTATTAGAAGAGATGAATTCATTTCAACAGTCAATTTTCCAATCGTGTTTCCATTGTCTTGTGAATGCTTATCGATTGAGATCTTTTTCAACAATAAGCATAGCTTAGCTAAAACTCCCCAGGGATAAAACGAAATTTCTGTGCGCGTATTAATAAAACACACGTGCTCCTGTTGACTGAGCCTATGCATGCTTGCGACTGCTCAATTAGCTAAATTAGTCGTTTTTAACGGAAACCATGCCTCCATGAATAATTACCTTCATTTAGCTTTACCGAGTATGGGCTGAATGTAAGCAGACGCTGTTCACACATAGTTAAAACTGCAATGAATCGCAGTCTAACTAACAACCCATCAACTAGAGCAAGGTGTATTCATGGAAAATAACTTAATAAACGTTAGTTCAAGATTAAACCGGAAAAATTTTGAAATGTAAAAAAACCCTTCTGGTTCGATGTCTTCGTTTTGACGCAATTGGCTTCTAATTAGTGTGACATTACTTTGAGCAAAATTTAATCTAAATTATCTGCTTAGAATAAACTGGACTATTTTTTATTCCGTTATCAATGTTTCCTGTTAAAGACTGTAATCTGTAATAAATATCCTTTTATAATTCACGGATATTAGTCAGTTAGATATCGTTTTCGCTGGATGGAGCCTACTTTCCTTGTTATCTGATTTATCTTTGAACCACGAATTAGGCATCGCATGAAATACGAAGCGTTTAGACAAAACTTATATTATATACATTTTAAGCGCGATTGTGAAACACATTAAGATTGTGGCCACGTCACCATTCAAACTATTTCAAATATAGCTTGAATTAAGGTGGTTCAAAACAATTAGGCATTTTTGGAATAAACACCAACCTAGAAACCTAACCGCTATTCGTTTGCGCTGTCTTGTTTTCCAAATTCATTGATCCTCATCAGATCAACATATACACCTGAATAACGGGGCTCAAACGTTTTGCAAACGTAAGCTATTCAAAACCAAAAATGGGATATGCCAATTTTGTAGACTATCATACATTTAGCTAGATTGTAATTGTTGACTGCACATTTGGCTGTCGATTAAACAAAGCGGGATTGATGTTTATCATAAATTAATTTATTGGATTCATAGTACCCTTTCCATGTGCAAAAATAAAAAGAAATTTTATCAGATACAAGAAAAGAGTCTTTCTCATTATATTCACAAATATCTACAAATGAACATCTCTTTATATATAAATGGAAAGGCAAAATAGAATAGAGTAATGTAAGCATGGATCAACCAATCTATTCCTTGCGTCACCTCCAGTTGATGTTTAATGCCTGAACATGCTTCTTCTGCTTGCAAAAATGCGGCTGCAGTTTGTTGCTCCATAAAGCTTCGTATGTGGCTTACTGCCTATTGTTATTGCATTTAGTAATTGCTTTGAATGCTACGTCTGGAGAACATACGTCTGATGTTTCAACAGTTTGTTGCGCAATTGCAGACGTGTATTCAACATTTAATTTGAACAGGCGTTTAAGATGCTATGTTGTCCCGTTCGAGTAATTAATCGTCTGTTCGATTGGCCTACGTAAGTTGATCGACAACTTGCGCATGTATATTGGCAAATAATATTTGATATCGACATTAACGGCTGTTTCTCATTGATTGCTGGTAAAGGCAAGTGTGTTACCCTAAATAACACTCGTAGTTTAGCTGCATTAACTGTGCCATTCGGGAAACTGCATCCCCTTTAAATGGGATTTTTAGGTAGACCGTCGTCTTTTCTAGTCCTAAAAACGTCTATTTTTGTCTACTTCTCCTTTTAATAATTGATTCAATTAATTGTCTAGGATAGCCTTTAGACAATAAATCGCTAATTGCTTTATTATATTCGTTTTTTTAATCTTGACTAACCAACCTGTCAATTCTCGAAAAGCAGCCAAAAAATGTTGCCTTTCATTTGATGTATAACGAGTTGTTTATTTGTAGATACTGGAGAAATAACTTAGGAAGATGGATTTCTTGTATTTGATAAAATGTTTCTTTATTTTTGCACATGGAAAGGATACCATGAATTTCGTTAAGGCTCGCATTCCAAAAAACATTTTCTGGAGATTTGAAATTTTTATCATGACTGGCGTATTCAAGGATTATTCAACTTTCGAGAGTAATTTACCAGAATATATTTTCCATTTGTGACGGAGATAATCATGATACACTTCTCAGGAAAATATCCTTCAGGAGCTCAATCATTTTTGGCATAAATTATAAACTTCACGATACTTTCAGGTGCCTGACATCAAAGATAAACTTCTTGTTTTAACAAAGACAGCCCTGGGTCATCTATCATCATACCAAAATATTTTAAGAGATTCTGTTCAAAGGAAACCCAAGATTGAAGTCTCAAATAATTAGCAGCCAATGGACGAGTTTAAATCATTATTCAATTAATTTCCTTTGTAAAATTTGTAACCGGTTTTAAATGGTCTCCACGTAGAATAAACATTGCATAGACTAGTAAATAGAGTTAATCTAGTAGACCGGTTTTGCTTCAATTGTGCACTTATGAAATATCTGATAGGTTTGCGGTAGCCGGTGCTCTACCCCATAATGAACACGTCTTTAACTTTTAAACCAGTGTGCAAATATGTTTTATGTTTCGGAAATTGAATTTGACTATTAATTAACAAAGACAGTCAACTAACTAAATTAGCCATTTTCAAGAGGTTTTTAAAGAGATTGAATTGCTATATAGTACCACTAATCTGCTAGCATTCGACATTAATTTATAATTCCTTTTGCTACATAAACGATCGTTTGAACAGTTTTAATATGTGTAAATAAATAAGATCTTAAATTTACTTCATGCTGAATTTGGACTGTTCTGATTGATTTCTTTAAATTATCATTTTGCTACAAATGCAGTAACCAACATATGCTTGAATATACACACACATTGAATACACACATATATATATATATATATATATATATATATATATATATATATATATATATATAAGAACTTGGAATCCACAAATTTGAAATTTCATCATAATATAATATTATGCAACTCATTGACTATCTTAATAATTCTCAAACAGTACAATGGTATTACATATATTTATGAAGAAAAGGGGAAGAATAATAAAAATTTAATTATTAATAATGGTAATAATCCTTAACTTATTGATCAAATAATTAAAAATAGATTGTTTAAAATATAATGAGCTAACGGTAATTTTTCCTCAATAATTTATAATTTTGAATAATATTCTGCCTACAAAGAAGTAGCCTTAAAAATATATTACTCAATACAGGTAAAGTATAAATTTCCCTTCTTTAGAATCGGTGGTGGTGCTTTTTAATTTATAATTATGCTCAAATGAAATTTAGGCAATTTGCGCATTTTGGAAAGGGATGTTCCAATACAAGCTTCAAAAAATGTTTCACGACTTATTTTAGTATTGAACTTAAATGGCATAATTTTCTAAATTGTTCAGTTAATTAGATAACATTGATTTGTAAATGATTGTCTTATTTTAATTTTTAAACCAAATCATATTTAGGAATCTGAAAATATACTGCAGTAAATTTATTAACTATTTTATTATCACCCATATTTATCCCTATTTAAATTACGATAATTTTATTTCAAGCATTGAGAAATTCCAAGCAAACTGAAGTGTTGAAGCCATGTTGAAAAGGATTATAGAAGAATTAAATGTAATCATTCTTTGAAAGTAGAGCACGTGTCAATTTAAACGAGGTGGCAACACTTGGAATAACACTTAGCATATAAAAAGAATATTTTACAAGATAGGAACCTGAGCTAAATCCCTATTGCTATTGATAGCTGTTGCAAATAAATATTCCTTCATTTAAATAGATAATAATTATAATAACAATATTTATTATTATTATTATTATTATTATTATTATTATTATTATTATTATTATTATTATTATATTTGTAATAATGATATTAATAACAACAGTAATTATGAGAATATCAATAATAAAAATAATATTAATAATATTAGTAATATTAATAAAAATATTAATAATAAAAGTTTAAAAAAATGTATAATAGTAATAAAAATAAAATACAATAACAAAACAATAATAATAATAATAATACTAATAATATTAATAATGATAATAATACTAAATATTATTATTTTTATTATTATTATAAGAATTTGGAAATGAAGAATACCAATAGTATAATCAATTAATACTAGTATGTTTATTTTAATATTTTTAATTAAAATTTTTTTAAATAATAATAATAATATTATTATTATTATTATTATGTTAACTACTTTAATTGCTATTGTGTTTATTATCGTCTTCTTCAATACGAATTTGATTAGCAATATTGACTATTACATGTCTTTAAATGTTAAAGATAATAATGAATATAACCATATTATTATAGGTCATTTTTATTATAGAAAATATATCTATTAATATATATTTCATTTTATTCGTTGTTATAAGTAAAATGGGAAGATCCATATTGTTTAATGTAAAGCGTGCATGTGTATCAGAGGCGCTCTTCTTTCGTCTCTAACTTAACTAAAATGAAATGTAAAATTTCAAAAGAAAATAGGGTTAAGTTATTCTGAATACACACATTCTGCAATAACGATCAAATTTTGTGCTGTGTACATTCACAAACACATGCCTAAAATTTAAATGGTTACGTCAAATAATGTAGATCATCCTTTTTATTTGTTGTTCTGCGTATTATGAATGTTGCAAACAACTGATTCGGCAATGCGCAATTTCCAATCTTTCTTGCTATGAAGCAAACGTCGAAATCCACCTTTTTTGGAGTCTAATTTTTAAGAACAGACATTTAATCTTTTGCACCAATGTTCTTTTGTTTGCCAAATCTGAATAGATTCACCCGCTCATTGATTTGCTTCTTTAGTAGGCAGCCAGTCTGACCTAAGAAGCGCATGAAGCGACCATTGCCTGTGTATTAATATGCAATATTTAAATGTAAGTTAGATTAAGAAGTGCCGCACTGGTATACAAAGCACAGTGTGAAAAAATGCGTAATCTTGTGTGAATATGCGTTTTGTGCCGAATGGCCTCAAATTAGTTTCATCCGAGGTTTCATCCCGAGGCAACTAACCATTTGATCAATAAATATTGAACCGTTCGACTGGACACGCTTCAATACAAATGTGCATTTCAGCATTAATAAAGTCAACTTCATATTAATTCTTTATATAAAATATATAGTTGAGGAATAGTGACGGCTCCTTCTGATGAGTCACCGGTAAGCAAGGAAAGCATGTTAATATGAGGTTAAAATGGTTCACATTTGAATTAACCTGTTAATAGTTATGCAATATCTATTACATAATTAATAAGCATTGAAGAAATCGAAAAGGATAGGGAAAACTAGAACGTTAGTACTTTTAAGACAATGCTTCAACTGCTGAATTGTGATTTGCTAACCGTATGGCTTAAGTTGGACAATGTTAAACCTAATTCTGAATATTTTTTTGATAAGACAAATCAAAAAATGACTAGAGGACGACTAAAATAATTTTTGATAATTGTGCAGTATGTATGAATATCGTCACTAAAAGGATTTGAATAATGCAGGAGATTTTATAAACGGAATAAAATCAATACTAGTGAAAGAAAAGAGAGAATAAGTTGATGCGTCCGAACTTGCTAGATCGAAATCTTGAAAAATCGATTTATTGATTCTGTCGAAAGTTCTTGCCGTGAAACGTTGCGCATCGCCCAAAAATTACGCGAACACTTGATAAATAGAAACTCGTTTCATAAATTTTACAGACTGATCACTGTATATGTTATTTTACCAAAAGTGAAAGCAAATCACAACTAGATTTAGCTCAATTTTTAGTCAATTGATTAAATTTTGCTTGCAATATTCGTAAAAGATATTTTGAATTACATATTTTACATTTTTTTATTGAAAGAAACAGTAGTGAAGTTGAAGTAATTTTACATACATATATTCATGTCTGGTGAAATGGAAAATAATATCCATAGACGCCATGAAACTGAAACGAAGGTATCAAAAGCATATAAGAACCTGCACGCTAATTTATGAAGGAAAATGAAGAGTGGCTTTAATAAACAGATTAATTTGGGCAAACGTACAATTATACTTTAAATTTTTAACACATCCACTGTATGTTTTTTTTGCAAATGTGTCTATGTTAGTGATTCAGAGTTAACTAGGTCTTCCAAATGGATCATTTCCACAAATGGATTACGGAAGTTTTCGTCCATCCAAGTGTCTCACTTTTAACGAGAGTGCTGTGTTATAGGGTCAGGTGGCAATTAAGCCGATAGTCTTCAGATTGTAAACCCCATCCTATACACCCATCGTTTTCATTCATTTAACTTTGAAGGAGGTATGCATACAATTACGAGTATAATTAAATTGTAATGAAGTCAATGTTTTTCTCCGTGCAAAAGTTCTCTTCCGAATAAATGAAAGAATATTTAGATTTTCCGAGGAAAATATTCAACGCGAACTAAACTCTGCAGTTATTTTTGCAACAAAAATTAAAAGCAAATTATTATAAAACTCGGGGATCAGAGAGAATTCATACCTGTTAAATTATTCATAACGATTGAAATAAGGCTGTTAATCTGTGAACGCAAAGCTGACGGAATTATAAATGTTGTACAATTTAAGTGGACACAGCAAATTTTTAATTCTCATTTAAAGATTACATAACAGACTGATGTTTGTGCGTCAAATGATCATAAATATGTTTAACGAAGATAATGCTAATTTCTCTGAATTAGAGAAGCCTTCTATGAAACCAAATGTATGTATAAAATGGGTCAGGTATTTATATCAAGTTTTCAACTTTTATTAAAAGTAATTGTTATCATCGCCCGTTCTAACAATGTTCGTTTAATTATATAAATGTTCATTTGAATAACACTTCTTCATGTAGTGTGGTGTCTGTTCAGTAATGACAGAATGGGGATGGTTAGTTGGAACTTTGGGTCTAAATGGATGTCATTTGAGCTCCACCTAAAAGAAAAATAGACTAACAAACTTACATTAGTTAGTATATAACTAAAAATTCTGTGTAGTGTAGTGTGCGGCAAGGTGGCTCAGTCGTTAGAGCACCAGATTCTGAAGCAGACGTACTCAGGCTCGATTCCTGTCCACGGAAAATTCTGGCCAGTACGTGATGAGTTCCCAATAAGGACGAAACCGGTCTACTGGATGAATTGCCTTTTCTACACCATACAATTCTTAGTTTATACTGACAAATGTATGTACTTAATGGGTCAGGTGTTTATGTCAAGCTCGCCACCTTGACAACAGTAAATGTTATCACCGACCGTGCAACCATTGTTCGATTAATTAAATTAATGTTCAAATTATTGTCTTTCAAATTATGCAAATAGATTTTCATCGGAATAGGAAATTATTCAAGGTAGTTGAAACCATGCAGTTTTTTGTTAGAAAGAAGTACAAAGGGAAGGACGATACTTTTTTCTATTTTAAAGAAAAGGAATAGATACAAGTGAGCGATTTTAAGGTTATACAATTAATATTTCAATTCCCGATGAAGAAAAAACGCTCTACCGATTTGGTGCTGCCTTTCTATCTGGCTCCACGAAAATGCAGGTTTAGGCTGCCTTCTAATTGGCACATGGCGCTCCGTCCACCTTAACAATGTGCCTTGTATCATCCACGTTGCCCATCAAGACATTGGCACGAGCGAATCCCTCAACGCCTGAAATATTTATCCTGATATATTTCTCGTCACACCTTTAATTTGGCGTTTTATAGTCGAGACTTCTCTTCTTAAATCGTGAATATCTTTGTGTATGATCAGAAGAGCTTCTTTATTCGTCCTAATTGGCTAAACCACATTTGAGTCGGTTGTTACACCAAAGACCTGTTGTTGTTGCAGGTTATTCATGCACTCATACCCTCTTAATTTGTTCGGCCGATCAATATTCATCGTCTCAAAAATAGAATTTACTACATATTGAGGTATATTTAATCCGTAAGACTCGCACAATGGCGTTCCTAAAATTCTGATGTAATTTGACGTCCCATCTTCTTTGGGCGCAAAAGTTCGCACGTTTAGTTGAATTTTGGTCATTAGCAACTGGAAGGCCTTACGGGGTTAGTCTTCCGCAGTTTCGTCCCTAAAACTGGCCATGGTGGTTCGGAATTTCTCCGACAAGGCCATCTTTAGGGTCCAAAATATGGTAAACTTGAAATAGCTTTTGGGCATCTCCAATCGGTTCTGTATATATTACGGATTTATACGGTGGTAGACCGACAAAATTTGGACTGGCGCGTTCGCCATATATTGTAGAGGCTTTAGCCCTATTAACTAAAGAGGGCCCCATCAATGCAAAATCTGTATTAAACTCAGTGTGCCTATAGGAGTGTGATGGAACAGATTTCCCTTCCACATGTAATTAGTTCATACCTTCGACTCCCTGCACCATGCTATTAAATCGAAATCAATATCAGCCTTTATGTTAACATTACAATCAGAATCTAAAAATTATGCCGCACTTTCACGTTTTAGGTCTCTTACGCGTGAAATCCGCAGTCTAAGAGACGAAATATCCTTTTAGTGAATCTATTTTGAATATAAAACAAATATTATTTTCTATACCTGTCGCTAATTAAATCCGGACTCAAGCAGAACTTATTTATCCACGCCAAAAGTAGTTCGCTAGATTAAACTGCTTGACAACTAACATCACAGTATCTCCTGATATCTTTCCCGAGATCAAACAGGCGCAAAAGTATTACATAATTATTATCTTCTCTATTTAGAAATAGGTTTACAATTAAAGGGTATAATCTTTATTAGAATACAGCATCAATTATCATCTTACTAAAGATAATGAAAATTTATGCAGGTAGGAAATTTTGCAATTTGACTAATTGCAACATCTGGCTATGTACTTTGGCGCTATTAACCGATGCCATTCTAGAATACTTGATTATTTAAATAATGAAAACGTGTGCTCTCTTTCAGATCAATTCTCACCAGGCAGTGGCACACCTAATTAGGGCAAATTTGACATACGTACGTTAATAATTTATGACGGATATGTCAAAGTGTTGACGTGGTTCACAAATGGAAATCGATTACTGCAGAACAACGCAAATTGAAATTGGCAGACAACATTAAAAATGATCGAAAAAAATAAAATAACTGTTAAATATTTTTAAATTCATAGATATTTAAATTGCTTAAAAAATATTTTAAGCAATAATTATAATAATAATAATAATATTAATTAAAAGATTTATAAAGAAATAGTTAGAAAATTGATTTTTTCAATGTAAAATTAGTATTACTATTATGATAAGGCTGAATATTATTCATCTTATAAGTATTATTATTTTTATAACTATTTTTGATAATAAGAATTTTTTTAAATATATATATAAAATTAAAATAAAAAATACTAATAACAACTTTTATAGAATAATAGTAAGACTATTGATATTGTTACTAAGTACTTTTATTATAAATAGTATGATAAGACTGATTCTTATTCATCTTATAATTAGTAATATTTTTATAAATATCTTTTATAATATGCATTTTTGAATTATTATATAAAAAATTAAAAATAAAACAATAATAAAAACAATTATAAAATAATACAACGATTATTGATATTGTTTAAAAGTGCTATTATCATTACTATTATGATAAGCCTGATCATAATTTATCTTATTAGTATTATTATTTTTATAAATGATTTTAATAATAAGAATTTTTTTTAAATAAATAAACAAAACTAAAATAATAACAAAAACATTTATTAAATAATAGTAAGAATATTAATATTCATTGTACCCTTCCTACGTGCAAAAATAAAAAGAAATTTTATCAGATACAAGAAAAATTTCGTTTTCATAATCTCCTCAAGTATCTACTAATGAATATATATTTATGTATAATTTGGAAATTAAAACAAAATAGAAATATTTAATGCAGCTAAACAATGAGTGCTATTTAGGGTAACACATTTGCCTTTATCATCACTCAAAGAGAAACAGCCGTTAATGTCGATATCAAGTATTATTTACCAATATACATGCGCAAGTAGTCGATCAACATACGTAGGCCGATCGACCAGACGGTTAATTACTCGAATGAGAGAACATGGCAACTTAAACGCCTGTTTTAAAACAAATGGTGAATACACGTCTGCTATTGCGCAACACATAATCAAAACATCGCACGTATATTCTCCAGAAGTAGCATTCAAATTAATTATTAAATGCAAAAAAGGGGAGCTAGCCACATACGAAGCCTTATGGATAAACAAATTGCAGCCGGATTTATGTAAGCAGAAGAAGCACGTACAAACATTGAGCTTGAACTGGATGTGACGCACGCAATTGATTAGGAAACAATAGTTCCCTGTACGAAAGGCGGCTATACCAAACTACGAATGAATAGGATACGGTGTTTCTTGTAAGGCATTCGTCATGTGCCTAATGGATGTCATCAATAGAATCCTATCGATGGTTAATAGATGTGAGACCGTTTAAAAGTGCCTAACAGTTTGCATAATTGTTAATTCATTGACGCCATGAATATATTTGTATCTATCGTAATTTAATACCACGTAAACATTTGCATTAACTGCGTTCTTTATTATAAGGCGACTAGCTTTGTTGAGTTCAAATTTAAAGCTAGTTTGGTTCATTGAAAAAAATGTTAGATCAAGCGATGGATCAATAATGTCTCGTTCAAGAATAAATATACAGCACAGCCAGTTTGCTTGCACAAATGTTTTGCAAAAGAAACGATAAAATCCGTCACATAGCTGAAGCAATCTTAGCCGATGATTCCTTTAGTTTTTAAATATCGATAAAGAAACTTGATGATAGCAAAATAAAGCTACGTCAACTGAACATATGAGGTACATAACTGAACCCACTGCATCAATTAATTCATATCTTTAGATCAACAAAATGAAGCAAATTTGAATTTTTCATTTAGAAGTTAACTTGCATCCGTCTTCAAATAGACTGCAAGCAACAGCTTACAATTTTATGCAAGTTGCATCACTTTTCTGTTTTTTTCTTATATTTATTTTCCCCTTGTAACAGGTTTCCCATATTTTAGGTAATTTTTATTTGGTATGCACTCGCACGTTTGAACGGAAAATGATGTGCATTTAATCGCACAAATAAATTACATCGAAGGAGGCATAACACCGGTCTTCTTTAAGTAATGTTGCGTAACATCAATCAAATATCATATTCGGCTTATTTTTAGACAGAAATCACTATTCATCATGTTTGCTGGCTTGAAACACGCTACCTGCGCATTCTTCTTTAACAATTCGCAAACGCGTCGCAAAAAAACTATACTCCAGAATGTACACAATGGTTTCATTAGACAATTCAGCTAATTACAACCAAATTCACAAATTCTAGACTGAATGGTAAATTCCCAATTTTCATACATCATATACGCATTGCGGTTTGATCCTCGTTTGACGGTTCACCGTCTGGCTTCGAAGACGGACATTGAAAGAGAAAACGCGTCAGTACGTGAAACTGACGGCAGATTTACAGCATTGTGTGACTGATTTAAAATCAAGGTGGTTGTATATTTCATGTAGGCAAATTTGAGTTAATTGCATTCTTATAATGACCACCTACGCAAGCACCGATATTTTTTAATGAAGACAATTATATTAATGTATCGTAATCTACGAAATAATTATGATGGTAATTATTTGGTTACCCAAATGCTGTTGTTCCTTGTACGGCACTGTCCTTGTCTTCTCTTTAAAGCAAATTTGCGAGCTTGATGTAAACACCAAACCCATTGTATTTAACCAGTCGTCGAAGAGCATACCAAATTTACTGCCAGCCGCAACGCACTGACGCGTTTCGACCTTCCATGATCATCATCAGAGTACGACGGCAAACTGACTAGCGAGGATCAAATCGCATTGAATATAAATGCAAATCAAATTTAGATTTGCGGCTCTCACCTCTAGCAGTCTCGCATACATTGAACTTGACTGGAAATGTCGGCTGCACAATTTCTATGCAGTCACGAACATTAACTGTTTGTAGCTTTCGCCACATATACATATATAGGCAATACAATTTAAACAATAATTGTTTGCGCGGGTGGTAGTAACAATTCTTTAAATCAAGTTTGCTAAATTGAAGTAAACACCAATCCCATTGTATTTAACCAGTCGTCGAAGAGCATACCAAATTTACTGCCATCCGCAACGCACTGACGCGTTTCGACCTTCCATGATCATCATCAGAGTACGACGGCAAACTGACTATCGAGGATCAAACCGCATTGAATATATATAGAAATCAAATTTAGATAGGCGGCTCTCACCTCTAGCAGTCTCGCATACATTGAACTTGACTGGAAATGTCGGCTGCACAATTTCTATGCAGTCACGAACATTAACTGTTTGCAGCTTTCGCCACATATACATATATAGGCAATACAATTTAACAATAATTGTTTGCGCGGGTGGTAGTAACAATTCTTTAAATCAAGTTTGCGAAATTGAAGTAAACACCAATCCCATTATATTTAACCAGTCGTCGAAGAGCATACCAAATTTAGTGCCAGCCGCAACGCACTGACGCGTTTCGACCTTCCATGATCATCATCAGAGTATTACGACGAACATCTTGAATGGTTGCGCAGTGAGAGCTTTAAATGTTGTATCTCCGCGATTTGCGTTGGTGGATTGTTGCTTTGCACTGCCGGTTTCGCAAAGACCCGATTGATCCCCATTTCTAAGTATGCGTCGAGTTTGTCTTATTGGCTGGTTTCGGATCCGCTCATTTCTTCAGAAGGCATCAACGTCGTTCATACTAACCACTGGAAATGAGGTACGAAGATTAGATGGACGACGTTGATGCCTTCGGAAGAAATGATCAAATTTGCACCCAGCCAATTAGTCAAACTCGACGCGTACTTTTAAATGGGAGTCAATCGGATGTTTGCGAAACTGACAGTGCAAAGTGACAACCCAAGAACGTAAATCGCAGCGATTCAAAATTTGAGGCTCGCACTGCGCAACCATTCAAGAAGTAACCTGGAACTAGTAAGTATTCTATATTTTACCGACCCACGAGTGCCACAAATTGTTCCGCACAAGAAAAAGACGGATTAGATTTTGGCCTTGGTTGATGAGTTCTCACTTGTCCCTTCACTCGGAAGCCGTCCATCACCTGCTTGTCGGAAAATAAATTTGGAACCATATTTTTAGAACGTTTTTGAGAAAAGCAGATAATGGACGGCTTTCGAGTGAAAGAACAAGGGAGAACTCATTAACCAAGGCCAAACAATATCAAGGCACCCGGAAATGTAAGTGATTCAAGATTTTACCGACATACGGGTACCGCCAATTCTCCCGCACATGTAAAAATAAAAACAAAATAAAACTAACTGGATAGTTTGAAGCTAGCATTCGCCTCCAGATTAAAGTATGTGGATAACTGGAGGGGAGAGCTGCATTTCTGCTTTATAGAACACAGTATATAATTTGCGGATTTACCTTCGTGTATTCGATTGGCACTTTTCACTAATGATGATTAGGGAAGGTCGAAACGCGTCAGTAAGTTTGCCTGCCTGGGGTATTAATATATTGTGGAAGTCTGCAATCATCATTGAAATAAGCAATTGTTATCATCACTCGTGTTCGCAATGATGGCTTAATTAAAGCACAGGTATTTCCATCATCTAGTCATTTTCACTTAACTGGATTTCTGACATTGCACTGCTGATTACACTGGCGTTGTGGTGCACGTTTCCAGTGTAGAATTTTTACCTGATAATAGGAATGTGATAATAATATTGCGTCAAGAGAAAAGTTTCCTTGACTTGCTTATTATTTTGTGTGGATATAATAAAATCGGCAGAAGTAACGCAATTTAATGCCTGACGTAAAAGTTTAAAAAAATATTCTAAATTAGACAAAACAGTTGAAGCATTGATAGACTAGAATATTAAAGTTTTTTTTCGAATTTGAATTTTCAGATGGCGCATACGTTTAGGCAACGATTTTTCGCCAAGAGAATCTCCTTTCCAGATATTTTAATATTTATTTGTCACTTTAAATTTGACACATTGACTTTTACACGTCAGCTAATTAAAAACAAGAAAACTTCTTTTGTATATATAATAAGTCCAGGCTGCGCTATTTCATAACATAGATCCGGGTCATAATACGACTTCATTTATTCAACTTTGAAGGATAGAAATGAACAAGAAAGTAAAATATTTAAGTATGTATTAGGTGTTGCGAACCTAGTAACGAATTAGTTTAGTTGTGACCAGAAGGATAAACCAAACGCAGCATGAACGGAATTTTTATTTCTGTGGTATTTCGTTTTCCTCTAAATTGGTTCTTCTTCATATATATATATATATATATATATATATATATATATATATATATATAATTACTGTCCGAGGAATCAATGATTACTTAATTGTGCATGCTGACGTTGAAATATGCAACTAGTCCTTTATTGTCAATAGATAAGCCACAAATATTTCATGAATGCATATATGTTAGTTCATCGCAGCCAATAATATTGGAATAATTGTTTCCTCGGCCATATTCATTGAGGACATAAATAATGTTTCCATTGCTATTAAAAATCAGATTTTTAATGTTAGCTTTTAAAATTCTTTCACGTAGATCTTTATTATGTGGTTAACCTATAAATTGAACTTATATTTAACACGGCATAAATCATAAATGAACTGTTACTTGTGAAAATGCTTTTTGACACTTAAATAGTAATATTGATTCTTTAAATCAAGTTAACGTGTTCAAAAGATGTAACAATCCCATTGTAACTAACCAGATGCACAATTGTTGAACAAACAATTAGATACAACCGGATTGGTTTTTATCTCGAGCTCTTTAACCTGGTTTAAACTAGATTCCGATTCTTTTTGTCACAAAATCATCTTTAAAATGCTCAATGAAATTTCGATTAGAACTCATTACACTGCTCGTTTTTCAACTTTCAAATTATTCCGCTTCTAAAGTAAAATAGATAGGTCAATATTTTCTGAAAACCGGTACTAATTGATATTTTTCATAATAAAATTTACACTTTTTTGTACAATAAATATTTAAAAGTTTCAGAATATTTGTGGATTCATTAAGGGCTATGATTATTTTAAATTGTATTCAACTTGAATTTTAATCCTGATTAATTTTGCAACAGGAGCATTATTATTAACATTTGGATGACAATTCAACAGCACTCTACATTTTTTAAAATTCTAAACCAGACATCGGGTGCAAGCCAGTTTATGCGGCGCCTGCTAATGTACCAGAAAAATATATTCCACAATTGTGCCGCAATCCTAGCAAATTAAGCAAACAAATATTTCTTACAAAGGCTGTGGAATACTTTTTTCAAATTTTCATTCTTTACATTTTTCCATAAACGTTACAAAATAAAATTGTGCAAAAGGAAGAATGTTTGTAATTTCTATTTAAAGAATTTTTTTTAAAAATACCCAATTAAGTTAATTTTCAATTACGATCACTTGTGGCAAATTGACTCGATAAAAAAAATATTGTCACGTCTTAAATTTGATTATAATTGCGGATTCCTAGGTAGCAAATATAAAAATATGTTGTTAAGATTAAATTCAAAATACGATTAGCCATTAAATACAAGCTATTGTAACAGGCGTCAACTTGGGATGCACGGAAATCTCCATGCAAATCTCCACTAGAAGTCAAACTAGGTAAATAGTACAATCTCTGCCTCTGTTCAATTGACCGTTAGAAACTGGGAATGTTGCTGACTTCATGTACGTAAGCATAATTAATTTAGCTTGCAGAAATAATTAGAAGAACAAAAGTTGATAAAATTGAATAGCGTTAATGAGGGTTACGAAATGAGTTCTCAATAAATACGAAACCGGTCTACTGGATGAATTGCCTTTTCCACACTATACAATTCTTAGTTTATACTGACAAAATATATGTGCTGAACTTTTTAGAATATATATATATATATATATATATATATATATATATTCGAAAAAGTTAAAGCCTTAACAAATTTCTGATGGAGTTTTTAAAATTTTAATACACCAATTTTAAGTTGAGATGAGGGCTTTTTATAGAAATTCGGCATCGACACAAAGATTGAAAAACACAGTTTCATTCCTTCTTTCAGGTTTCATGCTAAAACTAATTTCTTTAAATTCTTGATTTCGTTTTTCCAGATGTCGTCTTCAGCCTTGAAGACTAGAAAGTTTAGCGTAGTGCGAAAACGCGGTGAAGTATTTAGTTTAAAACTACACCGATTGAAACTAGGCTTCCATTAGTGCAAGGCGACAGAAAAACTTTGAATTGTTTTAGTGCAGCTTCAAAAACGAGGGAACGAGGCTGTGCTTTACACGCCCACACACAGTGTTCTCAATGGTGGTGCACACGAAAAACAGGCAATTGACATCGCCTATCGCTCTTCGCACACTTTCCTGCCTGGTATAACGTGTGCCTGTTTAGCATCCCTAGATAAGCCGGCCGAACAAACTTTGCAATTCCTATAGAACGCTACACCGTTGAAGAGAAAAGAAATCCGTTCCTGTGTGCTTTATTTTCGATCAGCTAAGAAGTACGCAATTTGGCAAATGCAAACAAATTCCGGGAAAAGTTTCACAAACGAAACTTTTGCAAATTTTCTATGCACACAAGCCATTCATTGCCTAAATACATTATTATTGTAGCACGCATAATTGAAATCAAAACGATTAAAAAGTAATAACTTTTAGTCTACTTTGCATTCCTGTAAATAGTATCATCCATTAATAATTTTAAAGTGCGGAGGATACATTTCCTCAAATAAAAGTAAATTTACAATAAATTTACAATTCTTTAAATCAAGATTTCGAGATTGAAATAAACACCAATCCCAAAGTATTTAAGCAGACGTGAAACAACATAGCAAACTACCGCCACGGTGATGGTAGTTTGGCAATTTTGTTCGACTGCAGAAAGATAGAGTTGAATTAAATTCATACATTATACAAGTCCAAAAGAGAAGTGTAAGAAGCTTTCTTAGTGGCATTCAAACTCAAACAATACACCAGATCTCCATTAAATGCATTTAAATGTTTCAGTTGTTTATTAAGCTGGAGAAACGTTTGTTGCAATCGCGAATTTCCGTTCTCTTGCTGCCTTTAAACACGTTTCGATATCGCTTGGGTTCGAATGTGTATTTTCTTAACAATGTGTTTGGCTATTTCGGAAAAGTTCTCCCCTACGCCTGGTGTGTTTAGACTAAATTGCTCATGAATAAGTTTCATTTTTAATCGACCAGTTGTTTGAAAATGGTTTTACAATTGAATAAATGAAAAATATTTTTCTGCAAGATATAGGACAGCTTTTATCACAGATTTATATTTGGCAGGCGTTTGGTGGCACATTATTTTAGGCATCCATGAGTTCATCGCATTTAAACACTTCGTGGAAATATTTAGGTTGCTGCGTTCCAATTAAGAGGCAAACCATAACATCGACTTGGGTGGGGCTTCATTGCTAGTTTGCATTTTATACAGCGTTTATGCCTCAATAAATAGCTAGGGATATTCGTATTATAATTAAGATGTCATGACAAAGAAACAACTATTTTATTGGAATTTTCTTGAGCAGATTGGATCTATTCTATATAGTTACTTTTTTGGAAATTGTGAACATTGTGATAATAGATGAAACGTCCAGTTTATGTGCTTTTTTGAATATGGTTCTTTGTAAACTACTGAGTTTTGTCCCAATATTAATACCTAAATATAAGACAATGCGTTTGGCTGAAAGTATTTTTCTTTCGTATGTCAACTAATTATGATTGACTGTGCTATAAAGTACAGCGGTATGTTTAAACAACGGTAGCAATTTATCTTATTAGGTGGTGTGCATCAAGTAAGAATTTGATTAAAATAGGGCCAGAAGGATAAAGACCAATACCAGCGCATTTAGTCAATCGTCGAACAAACAAACAAACGATGATTGATTGACGGCAGTTTTGCTATGTTGTTCGTCGACTGGTTAAATGCAACGGGGTTGGTGTATACTTTAAGCTAGCAAACTTGAATTAAAGAATTTTTACCACTACCCGCGCTATCATTGACTGTGTAATCGCATTTTTCTAGTTATGCCTCAATCAGCAACGTATTTATAGATTTTCTCGTTCTTACACACATATCTATTGACTAAAATTCTACTCTGTAACTGTTTTAGCTATTGAAAGCAACGTCACGTCTACAATTTATTTGCAGGTGAATAAAATAGAACAGTTTTATACCTGAGTATATATCATAGAAGTCAACAACTGGCTTTAAAGGTATTTGCCAACAAATATCTACTCTACGACGTTCGTGGAAGTAATGACGAGAAATTATAATTTTAACAATTGAACTGGAAAATTTCTTATACGTATGTGTGTCGAAGTTGGTGTATAGCCAACTTCATATAAAGTCCATAACAATTCCGATTTATAATAAAACTCGCTGTACGTCATGTAAACCGAGCCAGTAAAATGCACTGACTAATTGATTTTGAATATAGACTGAGTTAATCAATTTTACAAATAACTACGATTTACTACATCAGTTATTCTATTAGAATAAATGAATTACATATATATATATATATAATCAATATATATATATATATATATATATATATATTTATTTATTTATTTATTTATTTATTTATGGCTGCGGTTAACTAAAGTATATGCATATATGTATTCAATATTGCGTAATAAATAGCATATTTGTTCAATCAGGAACGCATGAGTACATGAGAATGCAAATTCGTTCATGGAGACATACGTGAACCCTACAGATCCTGTTTGAAAAAAACTTTTTACCAACTAATTGATGATGTCTTTTTTGCGGGAGCTCCTTGCTAGAGAATATTCGGCAACTCAGTAAGTCTTGGATCGTGTGAAGTCGACTGCCTTTCTGCGTAACACCTGGTGGAAAAAGGAGCTTACAACGGCTATTTTCCGTGTAAACATGCTGAAAAAGGTTACTCTTCTCGTACATTATTAGCTAACATAAAATCAGTTTTCTGTTTTTTTTTCATTTTTCCATTACATGCTTTTTTCAGACAAATTTAATCAGTATTTTTGTATTTCATGTTTTTGTGTTTTTACGTATTTTCCCCAGAATACGATAATGATGTTATTGGTAATGATGTCATTAGTGGAATAATTTTATGCATATACACATAAAACCATGCTTATTTCTTTTATGCATTACTTCATTTCTGATTTCTCTTCCATGCTAACTCAATAGACGTTGTAGAAATAACGAAATACTTATGATATTTAGAAATAATTCCCAAATTACACATCACGTCAGGAGAATTGATTTACCGATTCAGTGAATCAAAATTTATAGAAATGTGTCTAAATTGCCAAAATATGCTATAAATATTAGCAAATTCTAAAAGAAAATAATCTAGCTAAACAGAAAAAGGATAATAAAACAAAGAAAAAAACTCACAAGAGAAATTAAATGGGAGGAAATTTGTAGAAAGCGTAAGTAGACTTACAAATGAAAATTATGCAGTTTTAGGTTGGATTAAGTTATAAAATTTTATATTGTTAAATATTATTCAAAATTAAATTTGATTTATGGCAAACTGTCTATGATTCCATTCTGACGTAATGTAATTTGTAATAATATTATTACATTAATAATAATAATACACATTAATATTGATAATAATAATACCACTATTATTATTATTATTATTATTATAATAATAATACACATTAATAGTATTAATAATATACAATACACAATATTACTACTACTATTATTATTGACAATAATAATAATAATTATTATTATTATTATTATTATTATTATTATTATTCCAAACATATTATTATTATTATTATTATTATTATTATTATTATTATTATTATTATTATTAATATCTAAACATATTATTATTATTATTATTATTATTATTAATATTAATATCTAAAACATATTATTATTATTATTATTATTATTATTATTATTAATAATAAAAACTAAAAACATTATTATTATCATTATTATTATTATTATTATTATTATTATTATTATTATTATTATTATTATCATTATTAACATTATTATTATTATTATTATTATTATTATTATTATTATTATTATTATTATTATTATTATAACAATACTGTAATATCCATTTTTCTATTTCGTAAAAGATTCCATTTATCCCCACAAGTAAAGTGATCTAGATAAAATGGATAGGAATTCTGTAGAGCTGTTTTTGACGGCAATTAACAATTGAACATTGTTAATAATAAAAATGGGACTGGTATAGAATAAGTAAAGCTGGCTTAAAATTCGTTTCGTACAAATAATGGAATGCGAAAAACATGACACAAGGAAATTGGATTAATAAAGAAAGGAAATGATGACTTGTTTACCTTCACAGGATTTTTGGGGTTACAATAACAAATAAATTAGTCAGTATCAACGAAAAAACAGTGGAAAAGCAAAGACCTTAAATTCATTAGCTGGCACAACATTTTTACACTAAAAGAGATGTAATATCTGAACAAATCATTGACTCAATCTTTGTATGAGAATACAATCGCAAATCTGTCATTTAATATAGCATATTGCCATATAACCGCTTGGTGTAGCAAAGTTAACAAAGCAAAAAATGATGTCAAATTTTGTGTTCTCTAAGAATAAAGTAAAAATAGTATTCAACGAAATAAGTTACTAACAAAACAACCTTATGGTACTGTCATAATTACGTTGGATTTTCTTTAGACTAAAATTAAAATTGAGGCAAAATATGACGTCACATTGAAAACTATTAGCTTATAACAGTGCCGTATATAGACCAAAACATTTAAAATAATAAAAATGTTACTCAATATATTATGCTCTGCCTGTGTAACATCGACTAGAATAGAACTTATTGAAGAGTATTTGAATTCAGTTTGACTTAGTGTGGAGTTATAGACTAAATGTGTGCAAATTTAAATTGGCTTGAGATCGTGACACCAACGAAGTAGATGAAAGTGTTAATGAAGGCTATTAAGACAGTAATGGGCGATACATTTACACGTTAATTGATGCCACGAGCGGTGGTAACAATTCTTTAAATCAAGTTTGCGATCTTGAAGTAAACACCAATCAGTCGTCGAACAACATAGCGAAACTACCGTCGGTCGCATACACTGACGCGTTTCAACTTCCATGATCATCATCAGAGTACGACGGCAAACTGACTATCGAGGATCAAACCGCATTGAATATATATGGAAATCAAATTTAGATATGCGGCTCTCACCTCTAGCAGTCTTGCATTCATTGTACTTGACTGGAAATGTCGGCTGCACAATTTCTATGCAGTCACGAACATTAACTGTTTGTAGCTTTCGCCACAAATAAATATATAGGCAATACAATTTAACAATAATTGATTGCGCGGGCGGGGGTAATAATTCTTGAAATCAATTTGGCGAGCTTGGAGTAAACACCAATCCGATTGTATTTAACCAGTCGTAGTACAAAAAAAACAAAACTGCCGTCAGAAGTAAAGGACGAGTTTGACTATCTTAAGTTATTAAAAATATTTCTGGAAAATCTAAAATAGAATTTAAAATGTAAGTTCCAAAATGTGGCTCTGTGCTTGTGTGTGAAAATGGAGGTTGGTGAACCTTTGTTGATTACATCTGAAATCATTTAATTTTAACATCGCGCGAAGCTCATAATTTCGGTTATCCAATTTATTTCAAAGGGTAGATTTGTCTTATTGATTATTTTCTATTAATAACAGTGTTCGTATTTTGAAATTATTAATAAATAACCATAGTTTATTATTGAAAAACGTTTGTGTGTTTCGACAATTATAATCAAGTGGTCATAAATGAGGTAAGCATTTATCTCGCATCTCAATTGATTGTGCTATGAAAAAATACAAGCTTGGATTTCAGATACCAAAATGTTTCTAAATTTATTGGCTTTCAGCAAAAATGAATTGGTAAAAAAAATAAGCCCGATCAGGTCAGTTTGTTAAACAGAAAGTAGTTCAACGTTACCCTATGACTCGTCACACTCTATGTTCATGTTTGGTTGAAATTAAATTATACAGCCGCTTTCTTTCTCGCAGATTGTGCAACACTTTGAAGGAACCAGTTTTCGATCAAATCAGATAAAAAGTGATATTAGTCAAAATTTCAATCCACAAAATATTTTTTTTAATGTAATACGAGTTTGATTAGCTTTTCATATGGCCATTCATGCTAAATATGAACTTGTTCACAATAGAGGACGAGCTAAATCAAACTTAAAATGAAATCCGTTTAACTCGTGAAAATTAGACGTAGAAAATTTAAGAAGTGCTTGTATGCATAAGAGGTGGAAGAAACACAGTATTTATCTGGTAATAAATTACAAGAACAATATTTACTTTAACAGATAAAATTTGCGCTCGTCTCAGTTTTTATACAATCCTTCGCCTTGTACACATGCGATTCGTAGTTAGTAACATAATTATATTTAAAACTAAAATTTAATATGGATTAATTAATCTAGATTGTTAAAATTTTACTTCTTCAATTTAAAATATAAAATGAGCTCATTTAGATTAGTGGTTAAATAATTTCTTAACACAGGAAATATATTAGTATTTTCAGTTTTTGGTGACACACGTTTAGTTAGCAATTTCATTGTTTTATTAAACTCGTAAGCTAAACTGCTCATTAAACAAAAATTGATTGCGCGGGTGGTGGTAACAATTCTTTAAATCAAGTTTGCGAGCATGAAGTAAACACCAACTCCCATTGTATTTCTTTAACCAGTCAGTTCCAAATCAACATACCAGTAACTACCGCCAGTCGCAACGCACCGACGCGCTTCGACCTCTTCCTTGATCATCATGAGCGTCGACGGCAACCGACCATCGAGGATCAAACCGCATTGAATTGGCGTGTTGAAAGTTACCACATATGCGGTTCTCAATTCCCGCTCAGCCCCGTGACATTGAACTTGACTGAAAATGTCGGCCGCACACTTTGCGCAGTCACGAAACATTAACGGTTTTGTGCTTTCGGCCAGCCATATATATATATTATGGCAGCAATACAATTTGGCACCAATAATTGATCGAAAGCGGTGGTGTAACAATTTTTAAACTGCTTGATTTTTCACCCGTCAAAAATATTTTCAGCTTGTTAAGAAACGGCAAATTGGTATCCGCACCATATAAATAGTTGATCCTGCAAAACGGGTGATGGTAACACCTCTTTAAATCAAGTTTGCGAGCTTGAAGTAAACACCAATCCTCCATGCAGTTTGGGGTCTGCTAAAATAATGACAGATTGGGAATTCTTTAAATCAAGTTTGCGAGCTTGAAGAAAACACCAATCCTCCATGCAGTTTGGGATCTGCTAAAATAATGACAGATTGGGAATTCGTTAAATCAAGTTTGCGAGCTTGAAGTAAACACCAATCCTCCATGCAGTTTGGGGTCTGCTAAAATAATGACAGATTGGGAATTCTTTAAATCAAGTTTGCGAGCTTGAAGAAAACACCAAGCCCATTGTATTTGACCAGTCGTTTTGTTTACTTCAAGCTCGCAAACTTGATTTAAAGAATAGAAATTTTACAGTTTAAATACTATCCTTATGCGAAGTGTTAAGATTGAGCCGAGAACATGGTAATTGTGGAAGAGAAATATTCGAAAGACTGGCATTGTTTATACAGTAGGTCCACTAACCCATAGCAGTTTCAATTTCCTAAGAATTAAACTTGATACGAACTTTATCCTACAGAATGAAAGACATCTAATCAACAGAATTACATTACATAGTGAAGCAGTGTTAACATAAATTTGTTAGTTAACGGACATCCCATATGATTTACTGAAGCAAGCTGGAATCATAAAGACAATAAAACGTAATAAATCCGCACTGCACTATTTCAACATTCGTTAATTTGTCCTACATATAAGACACATTTACAGAAGCATATATTCACTGAATAAAATATATAGCGGCTACAAGGTTGCTTTTCGCAATTATTCTTTTAATCATTTCAGTGCCTGCTGTTTTTTTAATATTAATGGTCAACTCCCTTTAAGCCAACCGTCCAATACCTTGGATTTATTCTCGTGTAGGTGTGCCACAAATAGAAGCCCGATAGCAGAGAACGGACAAATCCAGCAACAGTTCAGACTGAAAAGAAGCTTAAGACATCTTAACTTAATGTTCACGAAGTAACATTTCAAACGAGGCGGATTTCGAGTGCTTTTAACATAGAACTTAAGAATGAGCTTCGCAACTTCCTCTGCCAAAGTTTGCCTTGTGCAAGAACTTAGAATAAATTGGAATATTTTGTATCTGTGTGTTTGTATCTGCCCAATTGTTCTGTGTGATACATTTTACTGCCAGTTTTCTAAGTAAGTTATGCATGCGACAAAACTAAATCTCCTTTATTTTCTAAATCCTTATTATAAAGAACGGGATATTCAAATCCAAGAGCGTTGTGCCAAAGATACTCTCTTTTATACTATTCTCTATTTAATTCCTTTGTAGAATTAATTTATACTTCACTAGGTAAAGGGTTTTGCACATTTCATAACTAATATACCAGTGCGTGAACTCAACATCATATATGCAATAATATTCTGCGAGATACCATGACCATATTCAGCGATAGTTCTCTGTATTTCATCTAAATAAAGCTGTTGGGAATCTTGCGCATGAAATAGTTTCGCTGTGCGGTACATTAGAAACTGACAGTTTTCGCCAATATTCCATAGAAACCAAGTTTACCAATTCCAAAATATGTGTTTTATAACATGAAATTACGCCTAACAACGGATGCAATTAAAACCAGATTTTAACGTCAGCATCACAAATTATTATACCTTACCTATGCGAGCATATATAGTCCACGTTTGTCGTTACACCTCTGCTTATAGATAAAAAGACAGAGATAATGAGAAATTGAACTGTGCATTATGTGATAATTAACAAGATTCCACCGCATTTCCTGAGAAGGTGAACGAGTTTATTTTCAGCTTAAGCCCTTATTATTCACTCATTATTCAATTATTAGAACTTGGAATAATATATTAAATAATACAAACGAAATCTACAAAATAGTAAACAACTGTTGTTTTTGAAAGTTTAAAAGGGAGGCTCAAACAATTCGATTCAATAAAGAGAAAATTCATATATTTTATCAAACAATTACGAAATAACAAAAGTTTCATTTGGAGTCCTTAATAATACAGCGATCGTATTATAAAAATGATCAATTTTCTCCATGACGAACGACATTTGCAAGCGTGTCAAGCCAGTAAATGCATGAAAAATATTTCTGAGGCTCAAACCGGACGTGTTATTTAATTTGAATCTAAAGTAATTCAACAAAGAATGGATGGTCAGATTACTTCACATTTAATTTGAACCGATGTGGTCTTGACTGACGGTAAGTAAACAAGGTAAATGGGACGATGATATTTCGGGTACTTATGCTATTTGTGCCAAAAGTCACAACAGTGAAACACATAATTTAAGGCGAAATAGAGGAAATCTGGCAGTCGGAACAAATTGAACGTTGACAAAATTACTTCAATTACTTCGTGAACGTTTTGAAAACAAACTAATTGACAAGAAACGATGATGTCATTCGACATTAATTTCTGTTTGCAGATTGCAAAGTCAAGAAAAAGAATTTTCCTCACTTAATATTTTGGTTGTAACTACGTTTCCTTCGGTACAAATATAATTTATACTTTTAATTCAAAGGAACTGTCACTAAGGCATGTCAAAGATTTCTTCATCATCACTAATGCAGATGTAAAAATAACGAACATGCTTAACAATTTTAATTTTGTTTCCTGTCATATTCCGTTTGCTTGTGTGCGCATAACATTTCTCTGTCTGATGCACGGATTTGTCTTGACGCACTAGGAATGAGACATGTAGTAAGGTGTTTTAAAAAATATTCCGAAGGTACGCGTAGACTGTAAACTACCTCTATTATCGCAGCACCGTCCCGTTTTCTAAGATACCGTATCTAATACACAAGCTGTTTAAAAGAATTTATCAAGGAAATAACAAATAAAACTACCGTCAGTCACACGCACTTACACGTTTCTTCTCATGATCATCATCAGAGTCGACGGCAAACCCGACTATCGAATGTAAAACCGCATTACCTATACGAAAAGCAACATTAGATATGCGGCTCTCACATCTAGAAGACTGCTTACAATGGGTGACTGGAAATGTCGGCTGCACAATTTCTATGCAGTCACGAACATTAACTGTTTGTAGCTTTCGCCACACACATATATATAGGCAATACAATTTAACAATAATTGATTGCGCGGGTGGTGGTAACAATTCTTTAAATCAAGTTTGCGAACTTGAAGTAAATACCAATCCTACGCTCGTTACAGTTTTTTTAATAAAGAAGCACAATGTTCAGATATACCGCACTTCATACTATTTTAATTTGCAGTCGCTCCTCTTACGGTGTACAAAATATGTTAATTCCTCGATTCGTTCTTGCTGTCGGATTGAAATCTTTGCGCACACGAATTGAGTAAAGACGTTCGCTTTAATTTTTCTTTTTTTTCTTGCTTTTTCCGGTGTTTAAATGTGCGTCTTCTACATTTCTCTGTTATTGCACGACGCCTAAATTCAGTTCAGCATAAATCCCTTTGCATTTCTGAATTAACTCTTTACAGCATCAACACGCTCATTGAATTTTTTCTGTCTCCTTTCATGCTTAACTCCGAATTGCACAATATCTATTTAATTCTGAGATTTCTACCACCCGTGCCGATAGTCTTCGTCAGAACCGAAACTCATTATTGCCCAAATGCAACTAAGTCAACAAAAAAGAACAGAATCAGATTCGATATTAAATTAATTTTTACAAACTATTTTTTTGTCTTCAAATTTGCACATACGTAGGCGCATATAATTGCTTGGCTGTTATTATGTGTGTACATAATTGTGTGCAAAATTATTTTTGCTTTTCTCACTCATTTCGTTGTTCCAATTTACAGGTAAAATTACACTCAATCCGTTCGTTTTCCCGCTTGAATTGCCAACGTTGTACTCATTTCTGATATTCCTATCTACAATTTCGGCAATGCACGTTAGTTTAGGCTCAAAATGTAACTTTATAGGCGACATTTTGCGGTCCCGCGTAATTCGGCACAAGTTTACATGCACGAGCGCTAACATAGAAGCAGATTTATGCACCGGTGTCTAAATGAGTGTGAACGCAATCACGTGGATGCACGAATTTTGCTAAGGACTCTGGATTAGTTTGCGTCGCAGATAAAGCTTTTTGCGTGGTTTTTGTTTAGCGCTGATTTGAAGAATAATTCCGACATTGTTGATCTAAATATGAGCGAAGCAAATAGTTGTGGCAGTGTAAGATGGAAGACAAGCAAAAGCTTTCGAATCGTATATTAAAGCAAGCAAAGATGCATGGCAAAGAATTCTTAAAATTTAGCCAAGATATGTCATGCGAGATAAGATCTGGCGGAAAATTGTGGCCTTTTCAAACTGTTCGAGATATGTTTCATAATCAATTTATTTATGCATGTTCTAAGGAAAAATGGATTCAGTTTAAAATAAGAAAATGGTTACGATAACGAATATTGCATAATTTTCATGATCTTTATTTTAACTAACAATGAACTGATCCTTGTTTATCATCATCACCATTATAAGTAACTAATGTTTCACTAACATTATCAATAATAACAAATTTAAAAAATGAAAAGTTTTAAAATCCCATTTGTATTAATAATTTAAAAAAATAACTTAGGCCAACATATTACTAATGGGTATTGATTTGTGCGAGTGAGGATCTAGTTAATATGAGCATAATTACCTAGGTAACACAGAGAAGTGAGGCAAACAACGTCTCTACACAGCACCATTATGGCCAAGTCAGCTTCAATTCAAGGCGACATCGACAAGACAGCATCATTGAGGATTACGGTGTATCGCGTCACAAGCACGACCAAACGTAGCAGACAACTTCCCAACTCATAAAATAAAGTTGACAAGATGATTCCACCATATATTTGAAAAAAGATCGCCACTGAGCATTAATTGATGCCATAACATTCAGAGGTTCTAACCAATTACCATGAAATGCATGTAGACACAATACTGTCAGACAAGCGGCTCTCATAATAAAAAATTTAAATTGAGATGACTTTAACTGTTTCTGCCATGTCAACTCTTGTCCACCTTGCTTTTTACGCCAATCTGGTGCTGGGTGGGAGAGAGCAGTGCTCTACCGGGCAATCGAAATAAAAGCATACGCCTAACGTGACCCAACCAACGCAGCTAATGGAGCCTCAGTTGTTTTTCTTACAAGGAGCACTTTTAATTCGCTACAAAATACGCTCACTCACGTCAGCTGTACTATTTCATTGCTGCCAAACTGGGTGGGCTATTCTTCTTAGTCAACGGTGGCCAAATTCATGTGGGAACTCTAAATCATCAACTCTAACAGGAAAATACTCGCTAGCGTGTGATAGAATTCTACGAGTTCTAAACATTTAATTCATGAAATAATGAATCACTCGCGTTTCTCCATAAGTGGCGATTCTCATAATCACCTTGGCAATCGTAGAGTTTGTGTGAATAGTGGGTAATTCGGTATAACTATGTGACGTGTAGAGGGTGCAATTTGCATACGAATAGACGGAACAAAATCTGTTAATCAGTCACAGGTGGTCTGGGTACAATTTATATTGTCGAAAATTAATTGAATATCGTCTGATACTTGCATCTTAAACATATGAAAGAGATTTTCATAACAGCACCTATTATACAACTAAACAAAAATTTATAAAATGTTCAGGATGTATAAACGCCCCCCCCCCCTCGTAGTGAAATTGTACATTAAAGCATTGTAGACCTTAACGCGATCAGAAGTGTTTGGTTATCTAGCGCCTATAATATAGACAAATTTATATATATATATATATATATATATATTTATATATATATATATATATATATATATACCACTTCTCGACAGAACAATGCGATTGGCAAAGTCAACTGCACCAATCAGGACGTCTGATTTTATCTGTTATTAGATGTTTGTTGCCGTCAATTATAATTTTTCCAACTTTCTAATTTCCATGTTTGAGCATACACCAGATATTATCTTATGCGAAAACGTCTTCCAACACTTTGGCCATTTTGGTCAAAACATGAATCGAGACAGTCTTCACGACTGCGTTTAATATTTGCCGTCTTACTTGTATTAGTATAAGCCGAGCTAGCTAGAATTTGACACCTTAATTCTAGAACCTCGATAGATTTTATAGAGAGTCAATGATAATTGCTACGGGGGTCTGCATTGCTACATACGGTAGTACTTGCATTGTGCATAGTGGAATTTAATTTCATCCAAAGTTTATTCGAATTTTCGACATCAAGACCAGTTGCCTTTGACTTAGAATATTGTTATATTTTTTGTTGGAATGACAGTAGTTTGAGTTTGCTCACATCTATTGGAAATGTATCCTTATGTAGTTTTCGCAAAACTTGAGTGGAAAACTAATAATGGATAAGCGCATTGTCCGAGGGTTCCGAAACGAACGAAAATCCTGGATGTAACCACCATCGTTCGGAGGCTGGACGTCTTTCACTACGTCTGAAGTAGCTTTTAAATAACGCCTGTCGCCAGGCTATATAAATTTACTTATAATCTTACGGTTCCTGTTGAGTTTCTCACTCATTAATAAATTTCTAAAGTTAATTATCTTTATTTCTCAAAATTATTATTTATTTTTCATATAGTTTTATTGACTGATCTTGATTTATTGTAAGCTCATATCGCTACGAAGCTTTTAAATTCACTAAATTTATGATCATTTGCCCTGATATTATTTTTTAAACTATTTTTTCCTCGCTTCTTAACCACAGAGGTCATCCTTAATTTCGTCATTTAACACTGTAAGAGTAAGAACATATTCTGGCGTGTGCAAAAGGTAAATTAACATTCGAATTCCGTGGTTATATTTGGATGGATTTACACGTATATTTAATTGCACGAAATGAATATTTACACTTTTTAGACACATCGCACACACAAAGTAAACCCTTAAAATGAGATTATCCAGTTAGCGCTCTAAATGGAATTGAACACTGGCTTCGATAGTTTAAAAAATTATTTGGTATGATGAATTGTATGACGAAGTAGAACCCAAATATGAGTATCGCAAGTTTTCTACTGATAGAATGAAAATCGAAGAACCGGTTGCTGAAGATCTTTTTTTCTAATCTCGAATGCGTTTTCGGCTTCGCTATGAGACGGAAAGTTCAGTGTACACATCGCACCAGTTACTTTTAACCAGCAAACGATCTCAATAGTTTGGACTTGTGAGAACTTAATTGGAAACTGAATTCAATCACAAATTCTTCAGCTTCTAAAAAGTTGTGTTCAAATAAGTAACTCATAAGCAATAAATGTTTCGTAAAATACAATTTACAATTAATTAGGAT